>PVJX010005182.1:0-87506 GCA_004027295.1 Dolichotis patagonum | reverse complement strand
CCGAGGACACTCACGCAGGCTCCAAGTGTGTGTCCATGAGCTGCCTATTAGCCACGAAGGGGAAACAGCCACTTTCAGTAGAGCTCATATATGGAACATATACAAAGGACATTATTAGGATGACTATAGATGGTGGGGTATGTAATACTACTGAATCATGGTACGTTTCTGTGTTTCTTGGGAAATACAGATGGACTCTACATTTTGAGATTCCATATTCAGAGATGCAAACAACCACTCATCAAAAACATTTCCTAAAAAATGTGTTAGCCTGGCACGGTGGTGCTTGTCTATAATCCCAGAACTCAGGAGGCTGAGGCAGGAGGATTACCATGAGTTCAAGGTCAGCCTGAACTACATAGCGAGACTGTCTCAAAACAACAGGAACAACAAAAACTGGGTCTGTCCTGGATAAGTACAGTCTTTCTCTCCTCACTATCCCTTAAACAACACAGTATGACAACTATTTACACAGCATTTACCTTGCATGAGGAATTCTGAGTCACCTAGAGGTGATATAAAGTAACAGGAGGATGCACCGGGAAATACCACAGTCCGCCACACGAGGGGCTGAGCACCTGTGCCTTCCGGTGACCCTGGGACCAGTGTCCCGCAGACCCTGAGGGAAGCTGCACTTGCTGAGCAGCGGGGGTGAAGGGACGCGATGTGGCCAGCCAGCCCCCCCAGAGCCAAGGACTAGGAGGTGAAGATGGGTGTTGCAAACAGGGAGTTCGCTGCTCTGTTTCAAGCGTTTCGTCAAACGCAGCGTTAAGCATCGAAAGGAACTTGCTGGTGGGAGATGATCTACAGGCTCAACCAACAGAAGCGGACTAAGTTAAACCTGGCAGAGCCCGGCCCGCCCTTCCCCACTTGCAGGTGGCAAAGACAACAAAGGTGTGCTCTTGTAGACGTAAGAGGACAAAGGTGAGCTTTTGTCTGTCAGTGTGAACTGCTACAGTCCACACTGGCACCTGGGACTTGGGCTTTTGTCACTGGACATTAGGTTTCTTATCCACAACTCTGTCACTATACTCCCTGCCAATCTGGCTCATTTCTGCGACTCTAAAACATGGTTTTATCTCATGGACTGATTCCCACTTCACAGGGCGGGAAACTGAGGCTAGGCTCAGTGGGCAGCTCAGACGGGCTCTCCGATAGCCACTGGCCTCATCCCAGTGCGGGTCATCAGGGCAGGAGGGAGCTGGCCTCCCACCTCCCATTTTGTGACTTTGGTCAACTTTCCGCGCCTCAGTTTCCCCACCCCTGCAAAACTCAGACTCCTCCGGGCCTCAGTTTCCTCACCCCTGCAAAACTCAGACTCCTCTGCACCATTAACGAATGGGGAATAGGAGTGCTGAGAATTTCAAGGCTGCAAAACAGATCTTTAGGGAAAAGGGCTGGGATCAATCCCCAAAACCAAGGCACAATGCTTTCCCTGTCTGCCCTGGGCATCCCGGCAGCCTTAGCGGCATAAAACCAGGGCTCCAAGCACCCTCACAGGAGGAAGCATCCCTCTGGTGGAGAGAAAGACGGAAGAGGGCTCCCGCGGGCAGCAGGACCACAGCCAGCAGCACAGTGAGGACAGACAGAGGGACGTGTGTGGGGCGCACAGCGGACACCAGCACCATCGCTGGTGCGGGCTCCCCACAGCCCGGGCTGCCGCACTCACCCTGGGAGGCGCTGGGCTGCTGGCCCACGGCCTGGCCGAGCTGGTCCGACAGCCACAGCTGCATGCGGATGAAGGGCTCGCGCCCCTTCTGCGTCAGCTTGCTCCACGGCTTGGGTCGGGACAGCATGTCGCTCACACTGCCCTGCGACAGGCCCAGCACCTGGGGCGGCGGGACAGGAGGGCAGGGAAGCAGGCCGCTGAGCCTTGGCGCTCCGTCTCCTCGCGCCCCAGGCGCAGCGCATGCGCACACCTCAGAGCCCGCGCTCTGGGCCGCCTTGGGGAGCCCCCCCCCGCCCCTTCTCCCGCCTCTGAGCTTCCTGACGGCTGTCTGCTCCTCTGCTGTGGGCAACAGTGACCCCTAAAATAAATGGCAGCCGAAAGGTGGGTACAGCGGCACAACCCTGTGATCCCAGCGTCCCAAGCGGCGGAGGCGGGAGGACCAGGAGTTCAATCCCAGGTAGCGCAGCGCGCGTGGGGGCGCAGACGGCCCTCGGCTCGCAGCGTGCGGGGCCGAGGGGGTGCGGCCCGGCCCTCACCTTCTCGCCGAAGATGCGCTGGCAGATGCCGTTCTTGGCCAGCTTCTCCTTGACCTGGCGCGTGAGCTCCAGCGTGTCCACCTCGCGGTACATGTACAGCTCGTACTGCTCGGGCGTCAGCGGCGGCACGGTGGGCTTGAGCGCGCGCGGCACGTAGGCCGGGTAGTAGGCCAGCCGCCCGCCGCCCGCCTCGGCGCCCTCGGCCTTGAGCTCGCCGGCCCGGGGCGCCTCGTCCTCGGCCGCTGCCTCGTCCTCCGGCGGCCCGGCGGCCTCGTCGGCGCGGGGCCAGGCGCGCCCGTTGGGCTGGCCGGAGTAGCTGGAGGAGGAGGAGGACAGCGAGGGCGACACGGAGGCGTAGGGGCGGCTGAGCAGGCCGCGGTCCGAGGCCCAGTGGTGGTCGAAGTAGCCGGCGTCGCCGATCTCGGACTTGACCTTGCGGATGATGCTCTGCACGAAGGCGGCGGGCGACAGCACCGTGAGCGGCGTCTGCGTGGCGCTGCTGCTGGTGCCCGCGCCGCCCGCACCGTCCTCCTGCTTGACGAAGGCCGGGGCTGCGCTCTGGCTGCCGGCCGCCAGCGAGGGCCGCTGCTCGGGGGGCGAGGGCGGCACGGAGCGGCCGCGGGGCCCGGCCTCCGTCTCCAGCAGCGCCTGCTGCTGCGCCTGCATCTCGCGGCGCGCCTGCTCCAGGATGTGCCTGATGGCGTCCTCCGAGGTGCCGGCCCCCGCCGCGCCGCCGTTGGCCACGCTCAGGGGCGCCGCGGGGTTCTTGGGCTCGCCTGTGCGGGACGACAGGGTCGAGGGGCCCCATCAGGGCAAAGAGGTTCCTGTTGTCAGTGTTGAGGCCAGCAGGATGTGGTGGCAACCTCTGGCCAACAACTGAGCATTGCCCAGCACGGCAACGCATGCCTGTAACCCCAGACTCGGCGAGGCCGAGGCAGGCGGATCGCCAGAGTTGAAGCCCAGGCTGAACTACTTAGCAGACCCTACCTCAGAATAAACTCAAAACAAACACAAAATTGGGAATTAAGTAAATTAGGGTTCCTCTGTGTGTCCTTTACAGATGCTGTGATATAACTATGCAAATGTGCAAAGACAAGAAATACTGCAATGTGTAACAGATTCTTCTTCACTTTTCTAGACAAAGTGAAGCAAAACAACGGCACAAATTCAACATTATTTAGTTATACAAAGGAACGCAGCAGCACTGATCCATGCCACGACCTAGAAAAACCCCGAGAACAAGACACGAAGTGAGAGCAGCCAACATAAAAGGACACCTGACCTAGGATTTCACTTCCATGCAGGTAACGCACCACAGCTGGATGCAGACTAGGGGCTGCCAGGGGCTGGGGGAGGTGCTCACAGGGTCGGGGTGTCTTTGTGGGGTGAGAGTGTCTGGAATTAAGAAGTGATGATTGCACGATGCCATAACTGTCCTCAATGGCTCCGAATTGCACACTTCAGTCTGGCTTTCTTGAGACAGGGTCTTGTCATGTAGTCCAGGCTGGTCTCGAACTTGTGGTGATCCTCCTGCCTCAGCCTCTCAAGTGCCGGGACTGCAAGTGTCTCCACTGCAAGGGACTCCACCACAGCTGGGTATAAAATTGTTAACGCTTGCCAGGCACAGTGGCATATGCTTATAATCTCTGCACTGGGGAGGCTGAGGTAGGAGGATCACAAGTTTGAGTCTCACCTGGGCAAGTCAGTGAGCCCTTGTTTCAAAAAGAAAAAATATAAAAGAGTAGGGATGTAGGTTGGTGGTAAGGTACCTCTGGATTTGATCTCTGTTACCACACACACACACACACACACACACAGAGTTAACAATTTTGAACTCAATTCTTCTTTGCTTTTCGGGGGGGGGGTACCAGGGATTGAACTTACTACCTTACGCTTGCCAGGCAGGTGCTTAAGCCACTGAGCTAAATCCCCAGATTTAGTAAAGCTAAATCTTTACTTTTTTATGCTGAGACAAGGTCCTGCTAAGTCACCAAATTGTGCACTCAAACTTACAACTGATCCTCCTGCCTTGGCTTCCCAGAGTCCTGAGATTGTAGGAATGCCAGTAGGCTTGACTTCCCTTAATTTTTTAAAAGTTCAATAAAAAAAGGCCACACATGCTTACTAGAGTGAACAGGGACACATACACACATATACACAGACACACACTTCAAAGAAAGCATGAAAAGGGTGAAATGAGACTCCCTAATCATCCTCTCCCCAAGGCAACTATCTAAAATATTTGAATGGTTTTCTTCAGATATGTTTCCCATACCACATGCAGCATATGATTATACTTGCTATATGGGAACAGTTTGTGCCTAATGAGAACCAGCACAAGTGATTTCTCCTGTCATTTTTAATTACTTTTAAAAATACAGTTTCATTTTGTTTCTTTGAGACAAGATCTTTCTATGCAGTCAAGACTGGTCTTTGATTTTCCTGTCTCAGCCTCCCAACAGCTGGGATTACAGGCATGCAATTTCTCCTGTCATTAAGAAATTCATTCACCATAGCCTGGTGTGGCAGTAAATGTCTGTAATCACAGCATTCTAGGAGGCTGATGCAGGAGGCTCACAAATTTGAGCCCAGCTTGGGCAATTTAGTGCCTTAGCAAGAACCCGTCTCAACAAACAAACACAAAGAGCAACAACAACAAAATGAGTGGGGATATAGCTCAGTTCATAGGCCCTGGGTTCAATCCCCAGTACTCAAAAACCCAACCCAAACCAAACCAAACCAAACCAAACCAAACCAAAAAACCTCACAAAGACAAAACAAAACACACAACAAAACCCTTCTACCTTTATTGGCTGCATATGTAATTAGAGGGGTATTAGCTTGTTACATACTGATCCCCCAATGCTGAAAGTGTAAGTTGTTTCAAGTGTGTCACTGCTTTTTGTTGTTGTTGTCAATTTGGTTTTTGAGACAGGTCGTTTCCTGTAGTTCAGGCTGGCCTTGGATTATGTGGCCCAGACCAGCCTATCCTGAGTATGCTGCAGTCCTCCTGCCTCCACCTCCTAAGTGCTGGGATTACAGGTGTGACCACCGTGCCCTGCAAATTTGTCACTGTTGTAAACAGAGAGGGCGGGTCCTAGGGCAACATCTTGTGATCCTAGGAGCAAGTGGCTTGGAAATCAGGACACCTGCTCCAAGCAGCCACCAGGGGGCAGCAGACACTGCAAAGCCCAGCAGGAGGCTGGCTCCAGTGTCGGCTTCCCGGAGCAGTCTACTCTGCACTGCGCTATGCTGTGCTGGTTAAACTGGTCCCTGGCTGTAACAAGCCCCAGACAGGGTAAGGGACAACCACACCGGCAGTGTCGCTGGAAACTGCAGTTGTAACAAGAGAGAGGCAGTAAGGAGAACACAGGCTGGGACAATCTTTGTGGCGCACCTGCCTCGTGACAGCTCCCACTTGCCAGGCACAATCTCACTGCAGAAAGCAGCAGTGCTAATGCTGCCCTCATTTTAAGGATGAGGAGATGGAGGCAGAGAGAGGTGGGTAACTTGTCCACGGTCACATGACTAACACACGCCCAGCGTCTGTGGCCAATCTGGCTCCACAGCACCAAGCATTACGGGTCATTATGGGAGGACCAAGAAGGGGCAGCATTGAATCCACCTGGACAGGGATGGGGGCTTCCTGGAGGAGGTGACATCTGCGTTAAGGTATGAGTGGGAGTCGGTTGGGAAAGGCGTCCAGGTGAGGATGGCATCAGGCACAGCAAACAGCACAGGGGCCCGGGGGCTGGTGTGACACTACAGGCTTTCACGTCAGGGCCTGGAGCGGCACAGGAGTCACAGCAGGGAGCCATGGAAGGGATCTGGGGCCACGTGTGTGATCCGGAGATCCCCTGGCCTCTGGAGGTTCTCACTGCTTAGATGTCCCTGGGGTGGGCGGAAGTGGACGAGGCCGTGCTGGCAGAGGGCACACTCACCCCCTTTCTGCGACTCGATCTCCTTCTTGGCCTGCTCCAGGATGCTCTTGATGGCATCGTCTGAGCCTGTCTCTGGCGTGCGGATTCTTGGGGTGATGCTGCCTGGGGAGGGAAGGAGGCATCTGTCTCGGGCCCTGCAGGGTGGGGGTCCGTCCCGGAGCTGGATGTGAGGGGCTGCGGTGCCAGGAGAGTGAGGGTCAGCTGCCAGTGTGGTGGGGCCGCCTGTACTCTGTGCCTGTGTGGTGACTCGGGCCTGAGATAACCCTCGTAACAATGGTGGCATGGTAGCAGCGGTGCCGACTCCCTTTGCTGGCAGTTCTCTGGCAGGTTCTGCTGCTAGGTGCAGTGTTTGGTGCTTTGCACCCATTTCATCCTTAGGACCCCCAGGGGGCTGTCAGGTGGGGAAACTGAGGCACAAGGAGGCAAAATCACCTGCCCCGGGTGCCACAGCTGGGTGGTTGGTGGTAGCAGCCATGAGGCCCAGGCAACACTCACCTCGCTGCCGCACCTGGATGGTCCGCAGGGCCAGCACGTTCTGCTCGTCCGACAGGAACTGCTTCATCTTGATGAAGGGCTCCTTGCCCTTCACGGTGAGCTTGCGCCAGGGCTTGGGCCTGGCCAGGATCTCGCTGACCGAGCCCTGCGACAGCCCCAGCACGTAGTGGCCAAACACCCGCTGCCCGATGTTGTGCTTGAGCAGCTGCTCCTTCACCTGGAAGGCGATCTCTGCCGTGTCCAGCTGCTCCTCCTCCGCCCCGGCGGCCGCTGTGCTGCCCCCGACGCCGTCTGCTTGCTCAGGGGGCCCAGGTGGCTCAGGGCCAGGTGCTGGGGTGGCAGGGGCCGCGGGAGGCTTGGTGCTGTAGAAGGCTGGCGGGAACACCAGCAGGGTGCCTGCCTCCCCCTTGAAGGCAGCCGGGGGCATCATATGCTTGGGCAGCAGCGCATCCCCGGCCAGTCTCTCCCCCGAGGCCAGGCTGGGGAAGGGGGACAGTGAAAAAGTCCGTGGGCCATCAGGCCCGAGGCTGGGGCCCAGCAGGGGCTGCCCAGGGCTGGGGGACAGGGGGTCTTCAGGCCCCGGTGGAGGTGGGAGCTGCTGTGGGGAGGGGTAGGGTGGTTCGGCACCCAGCGAGTCCTTGATGGAGTCGTCTTCTGATGGGTCCTCCTCTAGAATGCCAAGACAGACAGGCAAGGACAGAGAGGTGGACCGTGATGCAGGGACCAGGGAGGAAAGTACCCAGGAAGAGGGACACAAACAGAAAGGAGATAATGTGAGAGAGGGGCAGAGATAGGGAGAGAGACAGAGATAATAGAGATAGAAGGCCCAGGCAGGGGTGGGGATGAGAGATACAGGGAGACAGAGGAGGTGAAAGACAGAGAGGGACACACACGGGGGACAGAAGCTCAGAGAGGATATGGGAGAGGGGACAAAGACAGGTGGGTGGTGGGGGAAATGGCTATGGGTGTCCAGTGGCTGGAAGAGCCAGCCAGGACAGGTACCCCAAGTTCTCAAACCCCTCCCCCATCTCAGGGCTCTCCACAAAAGTGGCTTCGCGAGCTCCCCCTGCCATGGGGCTATCACCTGCCTGTGAGTCGGGGCCCAGTGTGTTAACCTGGGACAGGGCATCCCGATTCCTCACTGCCTGCACTGGACCACTGGCACACAGCAGTGCTAATCAACAACGGACACCCTCGCCCTGTGGCTCTCCTGACGCATGGAGGGCGGTAGTCCTTGGTGCCAGGGACCCCCAGCTGCCCCAGCTGCCCGCACCCTCAGCTCATCCCTTTTCCCTACCAGGGCTGGCCAGGAGGCTGGGCTTCTCCAGAAGGAACTTCTGCGCTGGGAAGAAGGCCTCCTTTGCCATGAGCAGGGAGTCCTCGGGCTTGGCCATGCCCTGAGGAGACAGGAAGCAGGGCTGAGGGGCCGCGGCTGGCAGGAGGCTGGAGGCAGCCTGCCCTTGGGGACAGAAACAGTGGCAGGGATGCTCACCTGGGGGAGGCCACAGGTGCTGGAGGCCAGCTTCATGGCTTTAAGGATGCTGGGGAGAAAGTGGGGACCGGAAGTCAGCCAGGCCCCAGGCCTGACAGAGGCCTCACCAGAGGAGGCACTGACTCCTAACCCCCTGGGCAGAGGGCAGCCCTCTGTATCCATCATGGATGGGAAACATTCGGAAAAAGAAAACTTCCAAAAAATTTCAACAAACAAGACTTGAGTTTGCCTTGAGCTGTGCTGAGGACGGCATGAATCCCTGTGAAGAAGCTGGGCACAGACATTGTATTAGGAGCTGTGAGGAATCTGAAAGGGTTCCAGTCCCAGGAGGATGTGTCCTGTAAGGGACTCTGGCATCTGAAGGTTCTGGCATCGTTCTGGCTGTGGGGCCCCGTGGATACCAAGCGCTGACCATGTGGCTGCCCCAGTGCAGCCATACACCTGGAGTCCAGGTTTGCTAACGCATGTCATGTCCCTGTAGGCACCTGCATCGGCTGACCCCGTGGAGTGTCAGTCCCTGGTTACCACACCTGTGACAAGACAGCCACCTGGCATGACCCCTGCCGCCCAGGTGTTGGTGGGGGAGACAGAGCACCCGGAGAGGGAGGGAGGGAGGGGAGGGAGGGGAGGAGGGAAGGAGGGGGCCGGAGAGCCTGTACCTCAGCTCTGTCTTAATCTCTTCGTAGTCGGACTGGGCCTGGAGCTTTTCTTCCAGCTTCTGGAAGTGAAACCCAGAGGGTGGGGCTGGCCGTGCGCTCCAAGGCTGCCTCTCCGCCTGGGGACCCGCCCATCTCCTCCCCCAGGACCTGCCTCTATGGCCTCAGACTTGGCCGTGAGCTGCCGCTCCAGGTCGGCGATCTGGCTGGCCGAGGCCTCCTCCAGCTCCTGCAGCGAGTTGCGGAGGTGCTGCGCGTCCTTCAGCAGCCGCAGAATCTCCCTGTCCTTGGAGGCCAGGGCCGCCTCCAGCCGAGGCCCTGAGCACAGTGCGAAGCCCACCTTCTCCTGGGGGCAGAGTGGGACTTTGAGGGGCTGCAGGCCGGCCTCCCCCAAACCCCAAGCAGAACGGAAGGTTGTGTGTGGGTCTGGATGCTGGCACAGGCTGAGTTTACACCGAACACTCCAATGTGCCATATGTGCTCTTTGTGCCTAAGTCGCCTCTCCGGTATGCCCTGTGGCAGTGGAAACATTTGTTAATAAAGAGCTGCCACAAAGGGAGGCAGAGCCCGACGCCGCCCTGAGTGCTGCAGCAGAGAGAACAGCGTAACAAAAGTTCTAGTTGCAAGTTAGTGCAGGTCCTACCCTGGCGACATTCCTGTTTGGGACCCTCAGGGTTAGACAAGTGACCTGGCTGCCACAGGCCACACAGAGGATGGTTCCTTCCGCCTATTTGCTGATAACCCCAAATCCTGTGGCTTCTCCAAACTTTATAGAGTGACCCCTTTGTCCCAGGTGAAGATGGAGAAGTTACCATTTGAGGGACCACAAGTCAGGCCAGTCTCAGACCCAGCTCCAAATACACTTACAAAGCATTAAATGCACACACACGCACACACACACATGCACACACACATGCACACACACGGACACACACACATGCACACACACATGCACACACACATGCACACAAAACCCACCACTACCAACCTCAGCTTTCTTCCATGGAGATAAATGCCAATTAAAACAGGAAGCGGATGCCATTAATACATTAAATTAACTAGCATCTAGCGCCACTGTTGTGCTCAGAAAAGCTCACCTCCCAAACCAGCCCGGCTCCCCGTGGCTGATTAGCACGGCACTTGCTGGGCTCCAAGGGGGTTAATTAAGAGCCATTGGTAAATTCCTCTCGGAGGCATCCCCCGGAGCCCTCAAGCTCCCTGCCCGCCTCCTGCTCCCCCTCGCGGCTCCCTCTGTGCGGTGCAGCCAGCCGGGTGCACGGACGCACACCTGCCTGCCGAGACTACGGCCACAGCACTGACGGACGAGGCGTGCCTTCCTGGCTGCTCCGACTCACAGGCACATACGGAAATGCATAGGCATCAAGCAGACACATATGTGTATTAGGTCAAAGAGGCCATGTGGTCTCATGAGAAGATGATCAAAGGTGCCAAGCACCGACTAGGAGCTGAGCACCATTTGGGGAGCTCCGCAGTGGTCCTCTGGTAACCCCAGAAGCAGATGGTGCCTGCATGGATAAGGATGCAACTCCAATAAAGGATGGTCACACATCCGAAAGTGGTAAGCACACACGTGTGCACACACAATTACACACGTTCACACACACACACGCCCTCCAGTGTACAAAGAAAGAGACACATGGAGGCCTGTGCCTGGAGCTAGGCAGGATGAAGAGGGCTTCGGGGATGGAGACTGCAGATCACTCTGCAGGAGGGATTGTGAGTCTCAGCCTCAGTGTGCAGTGATCCAAAAGGAAGGCTGCCTGATTTACACAGGGAATCCCAGGTTCTCTGGAGCAGCGATGGAGACCATTAACAACAGCAGAGGGGTTGAATGGGGTGCCTTTGACCAAAGTCCTTCGTCAAGAAGTGAGAGTAGGGCTGGATGTGGTGGCATACACCTAAAATCCCTGCACTAGGGAGGCTGAGGCAGGAGGATCACTGTGAGTTCAAGGCCAGCCTGAACTACACAGGGAGAGCCTGTCTCAAAAATCAAAATGATAGCAGGACCCCAAAGGGCCACTCAGTTGAAGAACCATGTGTAACACTCAGATCTGAGGACTGATGACTGAGGTTTCTCTGTACAGCGTGTGGCTGGGGTGGAAGACCCTGCTGGAGTCACTCTGGCAGGTTTTGGGGACCTAGGGCTGAGCAGTGGTGAGAAACTTCACACTTGGTATGCAGTGCCTGCAGGGCGCTGGGAACCAGCCTGGCCTCTGGGGTCTGGGCCATCAAGCTGTGCGAGGCCCCGGCCCACTAGCGCCATCTCGTGGCAGCCACCAGGACGGCGGACGGCTCCGCCACTGCCCCGCCTCCCTGCGGCGACCGGAACGACCTCTGGTCTGAGACCTCCGGGAGGTTTGGGGCCAGCAGGGCTGAGGCAGAACTCCAAAGGAAGATACTAGACTTCCGGTTAAAGAGGGGTTCATGAAAAAGCTGCAGCCTGAACAACTACAGGTCACCGTGTGCCGACCCTGGCACCTAGGTGCTCGCGACTGCAGAGATACACACAACCAACCATAAAACTATAAAACGTCTCTACCGGAAGCGCGTCCTTCCTCGACCCCATCCTTACCCCACTGGGTGCCTGCGGGGAGCAGCAGGCCAGACGGATGGAGCTGTTGACCGAGGCGAGCTGCTCCCGGAGACTCTCCACCTCCCGCTGGGCGGCCTCTGCGCGCTGCGAGGAGAAGGGGTGCACAGACGGGGTGAGGGGGCTGCGGCCCTATTTCAGGGCATCTGCCCTAGACTTGGCCCCGCGAAGACCTGTCCCAGCACTCAGGGCTCACTCCCGAGCCCAGGGGACAGGGGACAAGGCACCTGGGTCCCCGAGAGGCGCAAGAACATTTGCCCCTCCCCCCTGCCCCGGGCAGGAAGGAGGGGCTATGGCGTGGGGGGTGGCAAGTTTTCACCCATCGCCAGGATTCTGATTGCTACGCTGTACACTTGAGCCCTGGTTGTGCGAAGTTTTGGGGGCTCCAGACACAGCATGGAACGTCTGCACAAGTGCTTTCTAGCTCACCAGCTGCAGGAGGGCCCTGAGCGAGTCATTCCCGGTCCCAATCTGTTTCCCTTTTGTGAAACTGGGGCAATGAATGTCAGAAGGGTCCTGAGCAGTAAAAACCAGAACACAGCCAGGCATGGTTGCACACACCTGTAATCCCGGCTACTTAGGAGGCTGAGGCAGGCAACTTGGGCAATTTAGTGAGACCCTGTCTCAGAACAAACAAAACTAAAAGGAGGAAGGGATATAGTTCCTGAGTCTGATCCTTAGTACTACCAAGAAAAAAAAAAGGCTAGATTTTATTTCAAAAATTTTTAGTTGGGCATAGTGGCGCACACCTGTAATCCCAGCACTCAGGAGGCTGAGGCAGGAGGAATGCCGAGAGTTTGAGGACAGCCTGGGCTACACAGTGAGTTCAAAGCCAGTGTGAACTATACAGTGACACTCTGTCTCAAAACAAATAAAATAAAACAAACGAATAACACTAAAAAGAAAACCTTTTTTTTTTTTAAAGTTTGGAAGGAATCATCCAAGTGTTAATGTAGCCTGTGGCTTAGGAGAGAAGTCTGAAGTCAAATCCTCACAACTGCCTGGTTATGCAACCTTGGCTTAAGAGACTTTCTCTAACCTCCGTTTCCCTGTTGGTAACAGGGATTGTAAAAACAGCTACCTTCTGGGGTTGTTTTGCAGATTAAGTGGTTTTGGTAAAACGCATGTAACACAAATGTGTCTATAATTGGCTTATTTTACTAGCATCATCAGAATATGTTACTTAAGCCGTTACTTGAAAAATCACAAAGGCTGTGGTTATTTAAAAATTTTTTTTGTGGTGCTGGAGATGGACCTAAGCCCTTAGGGATAGGCAGGTGTTCTACGCTGAACTACAGGCGGTACGGGAGGGCACAGTGGTTATGCTCAACAATGCACTGACCTGGACCATCCTGACTCCTAGGCCACTACGTGTGCACGGGCACCCGCATACGCCATTTTAACTACTTAATTTGTTACTGATTGGCACACTGCCTTTTTCTAGAAATGGCTCAAATCAGTTTTGTTTTGGGAAGGTTTTTGGGGTGTGTGGGGCTGTGGAGAAAGGTATTTATTTATTTATTTATTTATCTTTTTGAGACAAAGTCTCACTATTCAGTTCAGGCTGGCCTTGCGCTCAATTTGTAGCCCAGGCTGGTCTCAAAATTGCAATGATCCTTCTGCCTCAACCTCCCGAGTACTGGGATAATAGGCGTGTGCCACCATGCCCAGCTAAAGAGAAAAGGTTTTTATATTAGGGTTTTTTTTTTTTTTTTTTTTTTTTTGGTTAGGATTTTCTGAGCAAATGTGAATATAACAGGATCTGGACTAAAACAAAAAACAGGGGCAGGGGATATAGCTGTGTGGTGGAACACTCGTCCCAGCGTCCACAAGGGCCTGCAGTCTATCTGTGCCACTGGAGGGAAAAGGAGGAGGAAGAGGTGGAGGATGAGGAGGAGGAGGACGAGGAGGAACAAAAGCGATGATGGGGCTGGACCCAAACTCCAGGCTGACTGGCCAGCGAGGGCTGCAGGGTGCTGCCCCTTCCTGGAGGAGCAGGTCTCCACTCCAAGAGGACAGGAGGCCAGGTGTGAAGACACCCATATCCCCTGGCTTGCAAGCTGGGGTTTAAAGCTGGAACCTCACCTTCCCTGGAGAGATGTATTTACAGCCCAAGGCTAGAACTCGAGCCCTGCATGCCCCATGATAGCTGGGAGAAAGATTCTTTCCCTCATTCTGCCACAAGATGTCTCTCCAATGTAACGTCAAGATTTGTATGTGGGTCTTTGCCGAGGGTACAAGTCCAGCACACCTCAGATGACACTGGTCCTCATTTGGTCATCCCAGGGATGCCAACTGGACAAACTGGCATGGTGACTTGTCAGTGATACTGGGGCTCCTCTGTGTCCACAATCCTTGTGGTCACACTTGGACAATAACTACAGATACTGAAAATCTAACATGATGACATTTATTTTTCTTCTCCATGCTTATCTATGAGTAGGTTTTCAGTTTTATATTTAGAAAAAAGAGCCAGTGTGGGGCCGCATGCCTGTAATCCTAGCCCCTGGGAGGCTGAAGCAGGAGGATTGCTATGAGTTTGAGGCCAACCTGGGCCACATAGTGAGTTCAAGTCATGCCTGAACTACACAGTAAGACTTTGTTTCAGAAATAAAAAAGACAAAGCACAAGATCCCGAGTTCAATTTCTGGTACAAAAAAAAAAAAAAAAAAAACCAAAGATTATTAAAACTTGCTTCTTATTCAGACTACTCTAAGTTTTGTTTTGTTTTTGTTTTTGAGACAAGGTTTTGTTATATAGTTCAGGTTAGCCCTGAACTCATGATGCGGCCCAAGCTGGCCTTGAACTTGGGGCAATCTTCTTGCCTCAGAGTGCTGGGTTTACAGGCGTGCACAAGCACACCTGGCTGCAAGATCTTTTCAAGAAGCCTACGGGGGAGGCAAAAATGTGAAAGTCTGATGACAAGTGATCCTGGTGCAGTCCTTGTGCAATGGGCCTTCTAACATGCACGGAAGGGGAAGTGGGTACAGACAGCCCCACGCAGAGCATCGGCCACACGTGCCAAATCGCAGATGCGGGCCCTTGCGCGGCAGTTCCACTTCGAGGATTCACTCTGCAAATCAGCTTGCACTTGGAAGGTTATTTATGGAAGTACTGACTGTGACAGGAACAGACTGGAATATCACACGTGCTCACCAGCAGGCGACTGTGACACCACTGGGCAGTGAACTATACTGCTGCTGTTCATATACGTAAAATTTTATTGGCACTTGTTCCTGCTTGTTCATTTACGTGTGGCCTGTGCTTTCTTTTCTCTTTTTTCTTTTTTTGAGACAGGCTGGCCTTGAACTCACTACTTAGTCAGGCTGGCCTCAAACATGCAGCAAGCCTCCTGTCTCAGCCTCCCAAGTGCTGGGATTTCAAGCATGGACCACCATGCCCAGCTTACCTTTTTTATTTGGTAGATGTGGTCTATGCTTTCATACTGCAATGGCGAGAGCGACTGTGACAGACATGTGGCTTGCAAAGTTGAAAATATTTACTGTCTAACACGTTACAGAAGGTTTGCCATCCCCTGGGCTGGGTGGCGGTATATCCACACACGACACTGCACGGGTGCAGGTCAGAGGGAGGGGCTGGGACCTACTGGCTTCGGATGGAGACACAGGAGACACAGGGGCAGAGGTAAGGTTCAGGATGGCATATATGGTATTGATTTAAGGAGGTTAAAGCCAGGCATGGTGACACACACTTGCACACCCAGCATTCCAGGAGGCTGGGCCAAGAGAACTACAAATGCTAGTGGCTTAATGAGGCCTTGTCTCAAATTAAAAAACTAAAAGGGCTGAGGATGCAGTTCACTATGAAGGTCCTGGGTGTAATCCTCAGCAGTGTGAAAAAAGAAAAAAGAAGGACGAAGAAAGGAGGAGAAGGAAGAAGAGGATAGGAGAGGGGAGAAGAGGATGATGAAGCAGGGAGGAGGGGGAAGGAAAAAAAGAGGAGGAAGAGAAAGAAGTTGAAATGGGCCAGGTGTGGTGGCACAAGCCTGTAGTCCCAGCACTCAGGAAGCTGAGGCGGGAGGATTGTCCTGAGTTTGAAGCCTGCCTGTGCTATGTAGTGAGACCCTGTCTCAAAAAAACAAAACCTGGCTGGGCATATAACTCAGTGGTACAGTGCTTGCCTAGCATGTGTGAGGTTTTGGGTTCAATCCCCAGCACCAGAAATAAACAAATAAAGATAAAAATAATTTTCACTATAAATAATAGTGATAAAATAACATAGTGATAAAATAATACAGTGATAATGATTATTAAAAAACCAAAGCAAACCAAAACAAAAGCAAGAGACTAAAATGTGCTTGGGCATGGGTTGCCCTGGGACAGACCCCTGAAAGTAGAGAGGTTGCTGCCAGGTGGGGAATTAGAGACTTTCGGTTTCCTAATGTCCCTCTGGGTCCTGAGTTTTGAACTATGTAAATGAGCTACTTATTTTAGAAACTGAACTAAAATGCATTCAACGTGTAAAAACTGGGACCCATGTCATAGTGATTTCAAAACCCCTAGGTGCAAAGCCCGGGGGCACCACTACGAGTGTTGCCACTGCCACTTGGGCTGCCCTTCTTTGGGCTTCCTGCACCTCCTAAGAGATGCTGCTCCTGTGGGCAGCAGGGATGGGGGTCCAGGGGCCTTGGCACCACTAGCTCAGCCCAGGGGCCGAGTGGAACACACCGTCCTGGGAGCATCTTCTGGTAGCTTCCCGTGGGGACCAGGACTTGGAACCAACCTTCCCCTCCAAGGCTTCTCTGCAGCTTCCCCGGCCCCAAAGGCTCCTCCTCCAAGAGGCCTCCCTCAGCGACCCCCAGGAAAGTGGCAGACCCCTCGCTGCAGTGCCAGCCTGCACACCGGGCAAACACACCCCACCTGAGACTCTGGTGGCTGCACTTGGCCACACACCCAGCTGCTGGCATTACGGGGAGCTGAGGACAGGGTAGGGGGCACACGAGACTCCAAACTGGATCTGAACAGCCACAGCCGCTTCCTTTCAAAGCCTGTCCAGGCTCTGATCAGCACTTGGCAATGTCTGAAGCCGGGGGAGGCAGGGACTCAAGACCAGGCCAGGTTTGGGGGACAGGGACCTAGGGAGGCCTGAGGGTGTGCATGGTACTCGCTCTGGCTGGGATGCAGTGGGGAGGCAGAGGGGATCTAGTGGAGGCAGGGAAGCCTCTGGGGCGTCTTTTGCCACTGGCCCGGCACCTTCCTCCAGGCGAGAGACACCAGGATGGTCACAGCTCAGCCTGGAAACCTGCCCTGGTGGGCTGGGATCGCAGGGTTTCTGCCTGGCCCCACTTCCTGCCATCAAGAGCCCCCAGGGAAGCCACCTGCCCCAGGAAGGTCACCGGCTGCTCTTGTGGCATGGACAGCCTCCCTCGACAGTCGCTGGTTTATTCTGTGGGCCCTCTGTGTCTCTTCCCCAGGACATCTTTCTGCTCCCCTGCCGTCTGGGCCCTGTTTCAGTGTCTGTCTGCATTCTCCACCCCATGCAGTCCTGCCTGGGAGCTCACCCTGGCCAGGCACGGGGCCAGCCTTCCCAGACACATGGCACACGGGTCCCCTTCCCTCGGCTGCCCGCCACCCCAACCCGGTTGAAGGCCCCTCACCTGGTTAGCTTTCTCCAGGTTGGTCATGATCAAGCCGACTTCATCTGCCCTGAGACACAGAGGTGAGGCCCTGAGGGGAGCTTCCGGCAGCCACCAGGCCCCTGGCCTTGACACCCAGCCTCTGGCCGAACCAGCCTCACAATGGGGTGCTGAGGAGGCTGCCACTCTCCCACACCCTAGACACCCTGGTCTCCTGTCACCAGCAGGGCTCTGTTCCAGGGTCCCACTCAGGCCTCTGTCCCCCAATGCCCCATGGAGCCCCATGGGGGCTCTGCCTCTAGAGAAGAGCCCAGCTCCCCTCTGGCCACCCTGGGGGCCACACATGCTCCACGCATGCTCGGGGGCTCTCTCTGCATGGCAGTCCTCTGTGGCCCTCACCCCAAGAGCCACCTGCCCAGGAGTCCTCCCTTGATCAGGAGGGTGCTCCTCCCGCTGTTCTCGTTACCCAGGGCCCCGGTTCTTCCCCATGCAGCATTTGGTGTGTGCTGAGAGCAGCTCCTGTTCAGGGGGACGAGTTAATCCCTCTCAGTTACTGCTTGTCCCCACTCAGCCTGGGGACAGAGTTGTCTTCTAGTCTTTCTCCCAGGGGCCCAGCACAGTACTGGGTAAACAGTAGGTGCTCAATAAATGTTTATGGAAGGAGTGGTGTCTTAGAACCTGAAGAAAGGTAGCCCAGTGTAATTCACGTGACATTACTAGGCCCCAGGGGGAGCTCCCTGCCCCAGTGGCCTGGAGACCCATGTTGTTATTTATGGCTTGTGATGTGGGATGGGGCAACAGAAGGGGACGGCTGTGTTCCTGTCGGGGTGGGGAGCAGAACTGCTTAGTGAAATGGGGGCCTCAGGCAGAGATTCAGTGGGGGAAGAGTCGGGGGACAGAGGGGAGAGGCACCCCCAGCAGGACGCCCACTTACTTGGATGCTGCCTCCTCATCGTATTTCCTCCGCAGCTCTATTAGCTCGGTCTGCGTGGCTTTTAACGCTGGAAGAAAGAAGCCAGATGAGGCTGCCACCCCATGGCAGGAAGGGGCTGAGCCTCCCTGGAGGTGACCATGGTGACAGGTTGTGGGGGTCCTACCCCGGGGGTCTCCAATGTGGAGGGACCTGGGGTGCCTGGCAGACAGGGCAGGTGCATCTCTGAGCCTCAGAAGCTCAGGGCCTGGGCTGGGCGGGATGGAGCTGGGGATGCTGTCTGTCCCCTGGCCTGCCTGTCCACCCCTGGCAGGGCTGTCACCTTTCCACCGAAGCTCTGCCTAGCAGGCAGAGGGACAGGGCGGAGTGACAGGGCCCACAGGCTCACAGTGTCCTGTGAATGAGTATCCTGCACAATCCCAGCTCTCTGAGCACGCTGGAGGATCAGGGGATGGCCACACGGAGCCACACAGAACCAACTGGATCCACGCAGTGGTGCCTGCTGGTTCTGCCGATGCTCCGACCTCGCCCTGCCCTGCACCGCCGTTGGTACCTGACAGGCATCGCATTAGTCCCAGTGACATGGCCTCGAGACGGAGGCTGGGTCTCTGCTAGGCAAGGGACTTCCTCTCCCCCCTCCCCCCTTTATATCATTCTTGTTCTAGAACCCCTGAACTCGGCAACCCACTGTGTCCACGTCCACATGAACCTCCACCCCCACCTGTGGGCCATGCACATACCTGAATGCAGCACCTTAATTTTCTCCTCTGCCTCCCCCAGTCTGGCTGCCAGAGTGATTTGTACTTCTTGGAGGCCCCTGCGGAGAAATGGGGGTGGACCTTGCCTGGGCCCTGGATTGGCCTCACCTGCCGCATGACCACACCCGTCTTTAGGGAGCCCTGGCCATCCTGCTGTCTGGCCAGCTATGCGGCCCCATCATGGCTGGCCCTGGTAAGTAAGTCCTGTCAGGACTTCTGGAACCAAGAACTTACTCCGAAGCTCCAAGTGGCCTCGCCTCTCTGGGTCTCAGTTTCCTCACCTGTGAAATGGGGTTTTGGGCAGGCTCTGCCTCAGAGGGTGTCATGAAACATGGGGTGCTCTTTCCTCCATGTCACTAGTTAATGTTTCTTTTCTTTTCTTTTCTCTTTCTTTTTTTTTTTTTTTGTACTGAGGATCGAACTCATGACCACACGCTTGCAAGGTAGTTGCTTATGCCACTGAGCTAAATCCCTAGCCCACTAGTTAACGTTTCTGTTCCAGTCTCAGTTCCAAAGGAATGGAATCGAGAGCCCAGAAATAAACCCACACAGCCATGACTACTGATTTTCAACAAGGGCGTGCCCGCTCCAATTTGTGGCAGAGACTTGGACACTGAGCTGGCTCAGTGAGGCCCAAGCCTCTCAGCAGACAGAGGACGCCGGCAGGAAGGAAGGGGCACCTGGCACTGTCTGGCTCAGTTGTGACGGGGGAAAGTTCCTCTAATCTGGCTTCACTTCCTCCCTCCCCTCCACGCTCCTGCCTCTTAACCTGTGCTGAGGCTGCACCCCCTGCCTGCGATGCCCTATCCCTCCCCACCTGGGGGCCACCGTCGCCTGTCCCTCCCAACAGGCCATCTGCAGCTGGTACCAAACCTTGTACCTTCCTTCCCCGCTGTATGTTTCTTCACAGTGCCAATAATTACTGAGCACATTATCTTCTTTATTCCTGTGTCTTCCTCACTAAGAAAAAGTGTTGTCTATTTGGTCACAGATGTGTCCCCAGTGCCTTATACAGGCCCTGGTGCATAGTAGATGGCTCCAGGAGGGTGCAGAGTGATGCAAGAGTGGATGAAAAGATAAATGCAGCGATCATTATGAAACACCCGAGCCCCCAGAAGTGACTTCTACTGCACTGTTAGGTGCCGTCTATAACCCAACTCCTCAGGCCCCACTTACTCCATTATTTTGTTCGTTTGTTTTTTGGAGACAGGGCCTTAAACTCACTGTGTAGCCCAGGCTTGCCTTAAACTCACGGTAATGCTCCTGTCTCAGCCTCTCAAGTGCTGGGATTACCGAGATCTCCACCACGCCCGGCTCACTTTGTTTCTGCAGCAGACTGGGAGTGCAGGCCACGGGCTTGGTCATGTTAGGTGTCCACGCAGCTAGGGCAGTGCCTCCAGTGACTCAGCCACATGCTCAGGTGTCTCTGTGGAGCCACCCTGCAGATGTGACTACCGTTGACACTCAGCTGTCATTATGTGACGAACTCTGCTAGTGTGAGGGAAGCTCAGCCATCAGTTGAAGGTCTTAGGAGCAAACGAGAAAAAGAAAGCTGGCCCCAAGGGCACAGTGTCTGTGTTTCCTGGCGGTGTCTGTCTGATTCACCAGTTTCAGATTTGCCAGTCTCAATCCTATGACTGAGTTACTGAAGTCAGGACCTTATCCTTGCCAGGCAGGTCTCCCTGGCCCCTCAAAATATTTCATCAAAAAAATTTTTTAAAAATTCTACTGGTTCTGTTTCTCTGGAGATGCTAGTATATCACTATTAGCCCTATCTTTATTTTCCAGATGGGGAAACTGAGGCTCAGAAGAATGACATGAGTTCCCCAGGACCAGCCACTGAGCCCTTGTAGGGGAACTCGCATCTGGGCCTGCTGGACTGCAAAGCCCTTCCCATGTCCCCCTTGCACCTGCAGCTGCAGGGGACCTGCCCACTCCGCCTCCCGGCCAGGCCGGCAACAGTGGACCAGCCCTCACTCCATCCTCACTTTTGTTTCTCGGCCTCATTTCTCTGCAGCAAGGTTTCGGTCAGGAGGGCTTTCCCGGCACCACCCGGGAGGCGGGTCCCCTCAGTCAGCGTGGGCCCGGCGGGGGACTGCCCTTCTTTCTGCTCTGCAGGGAGAGAAAGAAACACCCATTGCCAAGAGCAACACGACAGGCAGAGAAGTTTCTACAAACTGGAGCAGTCAGTGGATTAATGGGGATTTCCCAGAGTGGCAGGCATTAGTACCTGCCTGCTGGCAGCTGGCACATGCATGGGTTGAGTTCCCACCATGCCAGCGTTGGACAGCACCCCTGGGAACTTCTTTGGCCCACTTGAGTCTCCTTGGCTTTACTTGTTTAAAAGTTGTGATAAAAATATACATAAAATCCTTTAAAAGTGACATTCAGTATATTTGTGATATTGTATAATCATCACTGCTAATTCTAGACCATTGTTATTTCTCTATATCTATTAAGTCTTTCTTTCTTTCTTCCTTTATTTTATTTTCCTTTCCTTTCCTTTCCTTTCCTTTCCTTTCCTTTCCTTTCCTTTCCTTCCCTTCCCTTCTCCTTCCTTCCTTCCTCCTTCCCTTCCCTTCCCTTCCCTTCCCTTCCCTTCCCTTCCCTTCCCTTCCCTTCCCTTCCCTTCCTTCCTTTCTTTGACACAGGGTCTCACTATGTAGTTCAGCCTGTCCTACTCACTATGTAGCTACTCTTGAACTCACAGCGGTTTCCCTGCCTCAGCTTCCCAAGTGCTGGGATTAGAGATGTGTGCCACCACACCCAGCTTTTCTGTTGTTGTTCTGTGGTACTGGAGATGGAACCCAGAGCCCTGCACATGCTAGGCAAGTGTTCTACCACTCAGCTACATCCCCAGGCCTTTAAGAATTTTGAGGCAAGATCTTGCCAAGCTGTCCAAGCTGGCCTTGAACTTATGATCCTCCTGCCTCAGTCTCCTGAATATCTGGAATTACAAGTATGTACCACTGCCCCTGGCTTAAAGAACTGTTCATTTTCCCTTCCCCAGACCCTGGTGACCACCAACCTGCTTTCTGTCTCTATGGATTTGCCTGTTCTGGACAGGGTCCTGTTGGGTCGCTTCCTTTACTCAGCATGACCTTACGAGGAACGGCACTCAGGAGGGCCAGAATAGGGCCTGGTATGCAGCCCCTAAACAACCAGTGGTCACCAGTGGTCACAAGGCCTTCCTCGTACTGCTCCCCACCTCAGCCCCCGCTGCCTCATCCGCCCAAGGTGAGTACCAGGTTGGATTTGTTCACCATTCTTTCAAAAATGTTCATCACTATGTTGGGCACAGTGGCACACACCTGTAATCCCAGTTACTTGACAGGCTGAAGTAGGTGGATCGCAAGTTCAAAGCCAGCCTGGGCAACTTTGCGAGATCCTGTCTCAAAATAAAACATAAAAAATGGCTGGGGATGTGGCTCAGTGGTGGAGTGCTTGCCTGGCATGTGTAAGGTCCTGGGTCCCTAGTATCACTATGACCAAAAAAACAAAAAACAACAATAAGTTATATCTAAATGCTATTTTTAGCTTCACTATAGTTGCACGGCTATTGTAGAAAGAGCACTATGATCCACGCAGTTCCCCTGTCCGGCAGGCCATCTACGACTTGCAGCGATTATACGGTTCCTCCTCTCCTAGGGCAGTCCAGGATGCAGCCGAGTGAGCTCTCTGACATCTGGCTGCTGCAGTCTGCGGCCAGCACCCTCCGACCTGTTCTCTGGGCGCAGCGTGTGTCTAGGACACACACCGAGGAGTAAATGTGCTAGGTCCTGGACGGGCGCATCTGCAGCCTTACTGGAGAGAGATTTCCAGAGCAGAAACAGGTGGCAGCTGCTTAGAGTCCTGTCACCCCATGACCTTGGCGACCCATGGATAGCACTGTCAAACTCATTAACCAGTGCTGTGACTGGGTGAGGACCTGCCTTGGCCACGTCGTGCAGGTCACTGACAAGGTCTCCATCACTCCCTGTGTCACACTGTAGGAGAAAAGTCTGTGTGTGCCTTTTAGTCACTTACTGTTGGTGGGACCAGGAACTTCCCCAGTGCGTGGGACGGGGGAGAGCTGGGCGTGCCTGGCTCAGCCCTGGGGTCTGTTGTCTCTTTAGCAATTCCCCCAGGCCTGGTCCATCCTTTCAGTGGGTGGGAACAGCCCTGGGTGGCATCCTTTCTGAGGACAGCTCTGCGGTCCCACTCTCACCCCTGGCTGCCTTTGTGGCTGGCTGGGGTGGCATCTGAGGGCCATTGTGAGAGTCTCACAATGTCCAGTCCCACTCTGTGAGGATTAAGGTCTGACTTCCGCCACTGGTCACCTAGAGCCTGTTTCTTTCTTTTTATTTTTTTATTTTTATTTTTTTAATAGTTTTATTTAAAGAGGAAAAAACAAAACAAAATAAAACAGAATAAAGGGTAGCAACCATACAGTATTAGAGCCTGTTTCTTAGTGAGTCCTAAGCTCTAAGGCTCAAAAGCACAATTGTATATTCCCCATTTAGAACCAGACTAGGACTCCAGGCTTCTAGTGCACACAACCCTAAGCTCTGGGTCTAGATCCTTAGAGGCAGAAAGGCAAATGGGATATTGCATAGAATCTGTCATTGGCTCAGAAACTCTTAAGGCTCTAACTCATTTCCCCTTGTCTCTGTTTTATCTATGCTGCCCCCTTCTCTCCTGAACACACAGGTGAACTACATTTCCCAGGCTCCTTTGCAGTTGGGTGTGGCTGCAGGCTTGGTTTTGGCCAACAGGGTGGTGATGGAAGGGATGCCTTAGTGTCCAGGCTTGAGCTCCACATACTTTGCAGTGACCTCCACATTCTTCCTGTCTATTGATACATTCAACATTCATGGTGATTAGATTCATGGCAACTAGATGTTACCTGTAGAAGGCGCAGGATCTCCACAACCTGGGTCCCTGAGTGACAATGTGGAGCATTTTCTGCAATCTGCCCAACCTTCAGTAGCCTTGGCAGTAGTGGTGCCCCAACCTGTCTGTCGCCTGAAATAATAAAGCTCGGCTCTCTGCTCCTGCCCTCAAGGGTGGCCCAGCCTTGCGCTTTGTTGAAGGTACCTCATGAAAGTCTGGGGCGCCCTGCCAGGGTCTTGTCTGTTACCTTTAGGGCTGAGGAGCTCGGGATGCCTCTTCCAAGAGCCGTGGACGTCTCGTCGGGGCTGTCCACTGGAGTCAAAGCTGGGGGGCTGCAGTCTGTCGTCTAGGCTGCGCGCCACCTCAAATGCAGGCACAGGGTCTGCAGAGGAGAGAGTTGGGAGGATAGGGTGGCCATGTGAGGGCTCAGGCCGTGGCGCCTGGCGGCCATTCGCAAGGGCCACCTGCAGTCACTGACGGCTTAGGGAGAACGTGGAGTTTCTGCCCCACGAGCGCAGCTCTCTCAGGCCCACATGGGGGACATGTGCTTGTGCGAGGGTGAATGCACGAGGGTGAGTGCTTGGGGGGTGAGTACAGTAGTGACAGTGGCATCATAGCTGCATTTTCTGGACCTGGAAATGCCATCTGTGGTGGCCATGGGACTATGCCCGCAGACCTCTAACCATTCTGAGCTGCTGCACCCTGAAACCATCTCTGAGGCTGTGCCTCCCCAGGTCCTCCTAGATAATGCCCGAGCGCCACAGGGAAACCAAGGCAGGACCGCTCTGTGGGCCATTTCCAGCTCGAGGCCTCCCTGCAGCTAGTACGAGCCAGCCCCTGCCTCTCTGTCCCTTGGGTCAAACATGCCATGTGGTCTGTGGCTCTTCCTACCTCTCCTGGCTTCTTCCCTCCCTCCCCTCCTAGGGGACCGAGATGACACAGTTCTTTGTGATCTGCACTGTCACTGTTGATTAAAGGCCAGCCTCGCCTCGATGTAAGGCACTGAGATATCCCTCTCGGCAATAGGTTAAGACACGGCTCACCTCTGCAGCATTTCTTCTTCTTTCCACTTTGAGCTCTGCCCCAGGGTATCCCCAACTCCCCACCCGGGGCAGGAACATGTGCCCCCTGGATGGTTCCTGAGCTCAGATCACAAAGGCAGTTGTGGGAGCAGTTCCCAGGTCCTCACAGCGTCCCCACGGTCCTCACAGCATCCCTTGGGAGCTGGCTTGGACTTAAGCTGTTTTCACAGATGAGGAAACTGAAGCTCACAGAAGCCAGGTGCTGTGGAGGTGACGGGAACCTGGCTCTCCTGCTCTGATGGCACGAAGGCTTCCTGGCCTGGTGTGTGCCCATCACAGCCCCAGCAGCCAGACAGTATTCACAGGGCCCGGGAAAGCCAGGGCCTCCCTGCCCCAGACCACGGGGCCTGGGGTCTGCTTTGTTCCTAATTCTTTGGATCTCTCTCCCTGCATCTCCTGCTACCATGCGTTTGCTGACCACTGCTCTCTGCTGGGGAGCAGAGGGATTAAGAGGATGGACTTTGCAATCAGATTGTCTGGACTCTGGTCTAATCCATACTTGCTTCTTGGCATTGCTGTGTGACCTTGGCGAGTGACTCTACCTCTCTCTGCTTTACCATAAAAGTGGCAATCTCCCAGGACTGTGACGAGATCCAGGTAAAGTGTCTCACCTAGCACCCAAACTTTGTCAGCCCCAAATCGAAGCCACTCCTGCCTTGGCCGGAACACACCTCCTCCCCTCCTGCTTTCTGTGGTTAACACTTGCCTTCCATTTTGCAACTCAAAGGCCACCTCCTCCAGGAGGCCCTCTGTGATGATGAGGCCAGGTGAGCTCCCACGGCTCCCCACACCCTTCTGCGGTCATGTCTCCCTGCAAGGCCACGTAACTCCACGGCAAGGGAGGGCCGGGGCTGTCACTGGTTTTATTCTTCCTACCATACCTTTTGCAGCTGCACGAAGCCTGACGTGTCTGCTTCGGTGCATTTTGGCTGGTAGAAGATGGGGTACTGCCTGTATCTGGGGGCCTTCAGGGCCAGCTGGAACAGGTAGCCTTTCGTTTCATTCTCCTGCCCCCATCTGTGGAGGTGGCAGGAGGCTGGACAATGGTGCTGTGGGGAAGTGGGCAGGTGCGGCGGAGCGCGGCGTTGCTCCCCTCCGCCAGGGGCCCCCCCACACCCCGTCATTAGGCAGGGCCTGCTCATCAGGGTTCGCCATTATGTCTCCCCGGGCTGATGTAATTATACATTGACATAATTAACCCAGCGAGCGCATTAGGCAGGCCAGCTAAAATTCATCTATAATTATTTGTTGTGTGCATGCTAATGAGTCCATCTGCACTGCCTTTGTACAACACGAACAAATTAATTTACAAGTCTGGATTTTTTAATAAGTTCAAGGAATCGCTTCCTATTGTGTCCTGCTCTTTGAGAAAGGAAGAAAAAGGCAGCAGCGCTCGCTGGGGTCAGGGAAGTTAGGTAAACACGGGAAGCTGTGGGTTGCAGTGGTCGTGGCCAGCTTGCCCTGGGTCCAGGGAGGAGCGGAGGGTCTAGCAGAGACCAGGGCCCAGCTGGCCATGGCGAATGATTACTTTGGGACGGGACAGGATCTGTGTCACCTGCCTTCTTCACAGGGAAGAGGTATGGACATTCCACTGTGCTCGGAGGCCCTCAGGTCATTTGTGGCTGGCTTGTGTTCCCAGTCCTGGGAAGCTGCCTCAGTGGCCCCTAGGGAGGTCAATGGGATGGGGTGGAGGACCCCTACCATCTGGAGACAGGTTTGGTAGGTTTCAAGGCTCTGGCTTTTGCCTCATTTGTTGGTGTAGAAGATGGTTGTTAAATTCACAAAATCTGAAATTCAGCTCTGGGCCCAAGTCCCACAGGGCTTCAAGCCTCGGTCTCTCTGCCTGTAGGATGGGAACAATATAACATTCCCTACTTCCCAGGAGCGACTACGGGGGAGATCAAAAGTCACTGGGAGAGGCTGTGTGGCTTGAGATCAGGTGTCAGCCCTGGCTCCTGTTGGCCACACGACCTCTGGACATCAAGTGGGTGGCCCACTCGTGCAGGGAAGCTGTTCGGCCCTGTGGAGAGAGGGCGTGCAGGGCACCATATAGGGCCAAGCACATGGCACGGCTTGTTACCGCACAGAAGGTGGCACGCCAGAGCTCACCTTGTGGGGAGCTGGCTGTCCACAAAGTGACACTCCATAGAGTTTGGGGTGGGGTGTGACTTCATCTTGGAACCAGGCCCATAATCTTGTCTTAAACTACTCTGGGACCTGAGGACTCCAGCTCAGAAAGTCCCACTGGGGAGGGACCTGTCAACTTATTTGCCCCACCTCTCCCCCGCTCCCAGTACATATATGGGAAGGGTAGGGTCTGGGGATGTCCACGAAGCCTGGTAGCACAGTGGAAATGGGTCATAGGCCACTTTCTCCCACACTCACTTGCCCTTCATTTCTTGAATTTGAGGGAGGAAGGGTGTGCATGGGGGCTGTGGCTGATTTTTATACCCCAGCTCTTTACGCAGATTTTTATCACCACCACATGAGGAGGTAGGTAATGCTGTAGCCCCATTTTGCAGGTGGAGAAACTGAAGTACACGGTAAAGGGTGAGGCACCTACAAGGTGAGGCAGCGAGGGCAGGGCTAGATCCAGGCAGGCTGCGTGGCAGGATAACTGGGGGTTCTGGAGTGTCTCTGTTGGCTCTCTAAAGTGGCCGGTCAGAGTTGCCTGGGGAAATCATCAAGCATCTTGGTCAGGCCTCCATTCTGGAGGTCCGCCTGCTGGAGGTCTGCGTGTCCCTCCCAGGCCTTTGGCAAAGCAGGTAGGCATCTTCATGGCTGGCTGTCAACCTTCTTGTTTCTCCCCAGTAGACCAGAGTAGGTGTGCAGTTTTGATTCCCTTTTAGCTTCCGGTGGGGCTGTCAACCAAGATGTCTCA
Source organism: Dolichotis patagonum (assembly GCA_004027295.1). NCBI lineage: Eukaryota > Metazoa > Chordata > Mammalia > Rodentia > Caviidae > Dolichotis > Dolichotis patagonum. Next base: position 59,986 of record PVJX010005182.1, on the reverse strand, counting down.
CACTACCTTGGTGAGGTCCCCTGACTCAGCCTGGCCAATCATGCTGCTGCTTTGGGAATTTGAACCCCTGTACCCAGTGATGGGTGGCTCTGGCCCTGTCAGCCTGGCGGTGCCACCATTCTCCTCCACCCTCACTCCCTAATAAATCCCTTTCCTGCTTAAGAGCTTGGTCAGAGTTGGCTTCTGCTGCATGACACTAAAGAACCCTGATCCATGCACTCGGCAAATGATTTTTGACAAAGGGAGATCTGAGAAATCGCTGCTCCAACAGGTTCATTTCAAGCCTGAGTAAAGACTGGGGCAAAGAGTAAAGGCATTGAGGAGTGAATCTGCCAAAGAATGTGGCCGCCAAGCACATCAGAGCTTTCCCAGCCAATGTCGCAGGTTTAGGGCACAAAAACAACCCATCAGGCTTGGCTGACTCAGGGCAGCCAGGAGGTCTGGACTCAGTGGGCCTCAGGAAGGGAAAAGGACGAAAGAGACTCCAGCAGCCTGGCATTTTTGCTGGCACACAGTAGGTGCTTAAAAAGTGCTCAAGGGAGGCAGGTGCACAGGATTAGAGGCACTTTCGGGTTGCAGAAGGGGAGCCTGACTTGGGCAGAAAACAGATTAAAGCAGGCACAGGAAGAGAGAGGTGCGCTTGGCATTGGCTCTGAGGGCAGAGAGATCTGGGTTTGAACCCATTTTCTACCCCTTAATATGGGGCCTCAGATAAATCATTTGGTCACTATAAGCCTCAGCCTTCCTGCCTGTAAAATGAAGACACTAACAGCACCTACCTAAGCTACTGCAAGGATCTGATGATAGAAGTTTTGCAGAGTGATTAGCACAGTACTCAGTTCACGTCAGTGTTCAGGGGAGAGGGCACCCATCTCTGAGCCCCGCCCCACCGTGGCATTGCCCAGCTTCGTCTCTTGGGTTTTGGCAACAACGTAACTGCAGGCCAAGAGTCAGAAGCCCCAAATGTCTGGGTGGGGCAGAGCACAGGGCAGCGGCCTCTCTGGGGCCGACACAGACCTTCACGGTAGGGTCCCTGCACCAGACCCTTGGGAGCAGCTGCAGGGTCCTGAGATGTCAGGCCCCGGGTTTTGCACCTCTGCCAGGCTGAGCAGTGTACAGAAGGACAGAAATCGGGGAAGGATCTTACTGTGGGACTCCGGGGCTAAAATGTCAGCAAGAAAGAAACAGAAAGATCCTAGTCGTGGACACAATCTAAGTAAGAGAAACATGAAAGTAAGACGAGGGTCAATTGCATGTGACACTCAGGGCCTGCTCTGTACAGTTGTGCAGACCGCACACAGCACAAGGACATTCACCGCAGTGATGCCCTCATTCTAAATCTACATAGCTGGTACCAGATCTTTGGGCAGATGCCCGTGATCTGGCTTCAGGATGGGGCACCTTGCTCTGACTCCAGACAACTTAGGGTATTCGGGCTTGAGGCAGCCCCTGCTAGACCATAAGCACAGCTGATCTGGGCCCTGTCTTCTTTCTAATAATGGCACAGTCAAGGAGACACTGCTATTGTCCCCACTCTCCTAATAAGCAAATAAAGGCCCAGAGAGGAGGCATCATGTGCCCAAGTCATCCAGCTCAGAAATGGAGGAGATGGGATTCGAACTCAGAACCGGTTGACTCTTGAGGCAGGTATGGGGTAGAATTGGATTTCTTGCTCTCACACCAGAAGTCTGGGACTGAGCTCCCTGTGGCCCTGCTTTTGGTTTGCCATGTGACTTTGGATAATGAACTGACCTCTCTGGGCACCCCTGTCCAAATTCCTTGCCCAAGGACAACCCAGGCATACTCTCAGGATTGATAGGGCCCGCTGAGATGAGTGCTGTAGGCCCTGGGCCTCTCCCGTGGAGCTGGGATATTCAGCGAGGGCGATTATTAAACACCTTCACAGCTGAAACGCATCTGAGAGGTGGGAACATGTGGAATCCCTGAGGGAGCCAAAGCCACCCTTGGGGAAAAGGGTGGGGGCAGGCTGGGAGGCTGCAAAGCAGATCCGAGCTGTGACACCAGAGAAAGTCACTCAGGACTCCAGGCCTCAGTTTCCCCATCAGCAAAAGGAGATAGTCACAAGACCGACTGCAAAGTTACGAGCAAGGACCCTGTGAACACAGAGTCCCCAAGCCAGTGCTCGGCAGACTTCATGCGATGCTCCTGCTGTTGTTACTGTGACCTGTGGGGCACGGAATATGCCTGAGAGAACCGCCTGCGAGGAGGTGGGGGCACTTGAGACCACGCCAGCCTGGGCTGCTCCCAGTCAATGGCTGGGCACGGCTGCGGCAGTGGGTCTGGGCAGGCGTGCTGGGATGGAACTGGGACTCTGACCCCCAGTGCATGTGCTGGTGCTTCGCTCCAGTGGGGCTGATCTGGAGGGATGAAGGCTACCTAGGCCCACTGGGTTGGTTCCCTCATAAGAGGAGGAGACATCCAAGACCTCTGTCTCCAAGCACACACATTGGAAAGTCCTTGTGAGAACGTGGACATCCGAAAGGAGGACAGGGCCCAGCAGAAGCCAACTCGATGACACTTTGACCTTAGACTTCTGGCCTCCAGAGCTAGAAGCTATCTCTTGTCCAAGGCTCAGGCTCTGTGGTTTGCTGTGGGCCCAAGCTGACCATTGTCGCATACCCTGCGTTCCCGTCAGCCTTCCGCAGCCACCCAGCCCTCCTCCTCCCACCTGCCTGGAGGTCACACCTGCACACCGGGCTCCTCCTGATCCTTCCTTTTCTCCCCCAACCCTTTGCAGGAGAATGCCAGCCCAGCGTCTGCTCCCAGACGGCCTACTGACACACGCCAGCACCCTCCAAGCAGGTTACTCGGAAACTGTGACAGAGGAGAGCAGAGAGGAGGACTCTCAGAGAGTCTGCAGCAGAGAGAGGAGCTCTGTGCCCTCCAAGTAGAGGGCACAGCTTGCAAGAAGAATGGGCACCTGGAAAGACCGTGCAAAGTGCTGTGGCATATCAGGATGTGATCTCAGGTCCTGGTGGCTGGATGGAGTTGGGCAGGAAGACCCCAAAGCTGGCTCTTAAGAATGTAGCCTGGGACAGCACCAATCTTAAGGGCCTTGGGGAGTGACCCGTGCGTGCTCTGTGAAAGGCAATGGGGAGTGACAGTGCTATGCTAAAGGTGGGCTGTAGAGGGCGTCAGGAGGCCACAGCAATAGTGCAGGCAGCCCCGGAGGGAGAGGGCTGATTCTGTAGTTAGACAGGACACCTTGGTGGCTCCTAAGTCCACCATGCAGGGTCCAATAGTGGTCTTCCAAGTTCGTGCCTGCCTGGCACTTCAGAAAGTGAGCTTATGTGGAAGCCGAGTTTTTGCATTTGTAGTCAGGTCACAATGGGTTACACTGGCGTAGGCTGCACCCTGATCCTATGGCCAGTGTCCTTGGCGGGGGGTGGGGTGAGACACACCAGGACATAGTCAGCCTTGTGGGGATGAGGCAGAGACCGAGATGAGGCATCAGAAACAGGGACTGCTGAGACTGCCACGGTCACCAGTGAGACTGGTTTCTTCCTCAGCGCCTCCACAACCCGCCTGAGGCAGCTTGGCTTCTGGTTTCTGGACAGCAGACCAGGGCAGTAAATGTCCCTTGTCACCCAGCTGGAGGTAAATTTTTAAAATTATTTATGCATTTATTTTTGAGCCAGCATCTTGTTTGGTAGTACAAGCTGCCTTGGACTCACCATGCAGCCACGTTGGCCTTGAGATACGCCGATCCTCCTGAGTGCTCAGATTACAGGTTTGTGGCACTGCGCCTGCCCGGCTGGAGGTAAACCGGGCAGCAGCTCCAGGAAACTATTGGTATGTTCTGGAAGCTGGAAATCTGAAACCCAGGTGCCTGAGGGGCAGCTCCAGGGCAGAATCTGGTCTTTCTTCTGGCCTCTGGGTTTCCTTTGCTGGCAGCTGTGTTCTAAATCTTGCCTCCATCCTCACTTGTCACATGGCCTTTTCTCTGCCCCTCCCCCTCTGGTTTTTGTTTTCTCCCAGTATTGGGGATTGAATCCAAGGCCTTCTAACTGAGCGACACCTCTGGCCCTTTTAAATTTTTGTTTTTTGAGGCAGGGTCTTGCTAAGTCACTAAGCTGCTTGACCAGGCTCAAGCTCACATCTTTCTGCCTCAGCCTCCCAGAGTGCTGGGACTACTGGTGTGTGCCTAGGCCCAGCTCCTCTCCTCTTCCTGGTCATCGTGGCTCCTACACTGGTCATCATGGATCAGCTGCTGCTCTGCCCCTCGCTGTAACCTGAATAGGTCCTGGGAAGAGCTGTCTCAGTGGGGTCCCACTCACTGGTACCGGCAGGGAGGACTTCAACCTATCTTTTGGGGACACAGTTCCACCCATGACACTTGACAACAATCTGGGTACAAACTGTGAGCGCAGCAGGAAGGCGGTCCTCGCTCAAGTCTAACCTGCTTCCCCGCTCCATGTCTTGGCCTTGGGGGAGACAAGCCTGAGGAGGCAGTGCATACCGGCCGGATCCTCCGCAGGTTCTTTCTCTCCCACTGCTGAGGAATCGGGCTGCGGCTGGGGGAGGCCTGGCTCTGAGAAGCGCAGAGCAATGGAGATCCTGCCCTCCCTGGGTGTTTCCCACTCTCCAAGTCCTCCCCCAGCGCCCAGAGCAGGTTCCTAGAGGCTGCCCCCCAACCCTGTACTAGGGATTGAACCTAAGGCTTTGCATTGAGTTATGTCCCTGTCTCTTCTTTATTTTGAAGCAGGATCTTACTATGCTGCTCAGGCTGGACTTGAACTTGTGAACTCCTGCCTCAGCCTCCCAGAGTGCTGGGACGACAGGTGTGCCCAGCTGGGCTCCTAGGCCATGTGGGTAACTCCCCTTTTGTCACAAAAAAGAGCCCTGGCCTCTGCCCTGAGCCACCCTGCTGGGAGCTGGGGGTTTGAGGAGAAAAGCGTCATGAGCGTGCAGCCCCCTGGAGGATTTGCAAGACTCCATGAGGCAGGGCGGCTGGCAAACCCAGGGATTCCCCCGACTCGGTCTAATGGTTACTCAGTGCCTCAGCTAAATGTCACTGGCTGCCCTTATAGACACAAACTGAAAGAGGGGAAAAGGACAACAGAAATCTTTAAACTGCTTGGGAGAGGTTTCTCAGAGGACCTGGCAGGGACAGGGGCCTGGAGACGGCCGTGTGCATCTCAAGTCCTCTCTCCCTGCTGGGTCGGCGCTAGCCCGGCAGGCCCTCGGTGGATGTGTGTTGGCCGTAAGGAGTGAGAACCGAGGAAGTTTGGAGGGACCTGGGTGCGAGGCACTCAGGGTTCTGGAGGTGGGGGTGTCTCAGACACCATGTCCTGAACCCCAAGGCCTGAATGCTGACTGCAGGCTCTGGTGGAGGAGGGGCTCCTGGGAAGATGCAAGACTTCCTGCCAAAGCTGGGAACCCAAGGAAGGAGTCTCTCTGGTGCCCCCAGGAGCCGGCCCTGCTGACACTTCGATTTCAGCCCAGTGAGGCCCACTGTGGACTCCTGACCTCCAGAGCTGTGATAATAAATGTGTGGGTTTTAGGCTACCGAGTTCACAGCCAGTTATGACAGCAGCCACAGGACACTAGCAGTCTCTAACACACTCACTGAGTCGCGTTTACTGAGCAGCTAGTAGTGCCAGACACCATTTCTTCAGTTGTTAAATAGCTCCTAGTGCCTTGTGTGTGGCAAAGACGGGGCAGTGGGTGGGAGGAGATCCCTGCCTTCTCTGGTTTCAAGGCTACAGGGGAAAGATGGACAAAGGGGCATAGATGGGGCCACAAGAAGGAGGGCAGCTTGGCATGCGTCATGGGCAGGCTGGTCAGGAAAGACTTCTCTGAGATGGTGACATCCGGGCAGGGCCTGAATGAATAAGGGATCCACAGAGGGATGAGAGAATTGCAGACACAGGAAACATACCGAGAAACGGCCTAGGTCAGGTCGGGAGGCAGCTGCCTGGCCCGACCCATCTTCCCTGGGGCGACTGTCCCAGAAACATGACCTCTCTGGGTCCTCACTACCACTGGCCACTTTTCACAATAAGGACTGGGCTTGGGGAGGCTGGCAATGCCCAGGTGAGTCTAATGCCAGTGTCCCCTTCCATCCCTACTGCTTGGCCTCGGTCAGGGGGTTGGGCTCAGAGTGGGCTCCCGCCCCTAAACATGAGTGTCTGATTTTCACTCCCCAAACTGCTGCAGCCATCCATCCACCCTGGAGCAGATGGGGCAGAGGGCAGGTGACACATCACCCAGTATCTCAGGCCAGGAGCTCTGAGGAGCTTGAATTCCTTGTGCCCATGAGCCAGGTACTTTGCATATATTTCTATCTCGTTAGTCAACAAAACAACCACGTTAGATACAGCTGTCACCTATTTTCCAGGTGAGAAAGTGGTTTCCCAGGAGGGTTAGGGGAGTCACTTGTTCAAAGTCACCAGGCAAGAAAAAGAGCACTGGATTGAAATCCACGACTCCCCCCTTCATTCACAAATTCTGCCATATCCAGATGCCCTTAAAAGGTGACCAACCTGATGTCTGTCTTACACACCTTCTGAAATGTGAAATCTAACAATGTCTTACAATCTTACAATCTTACAATGTCTGAAGCTTTTTAGTATTGACATGAAACACAAATGAGAAATTTTATACCATCAAGTTTGGTCTCGTGCACAAAATCGTTTAAAGTGTTATACAAAATTACCTCAAACCTGTGTGTATAAGGTTTACATGAAGGTTTACATAAGGTTTACATGAAACGTGTATGAATTCAGTGTCTAGACTTGGGTTTTATCCCTAAGATACCTAATTACATACATGCATGCATAGCTCATTAAATACATTTTTCAAACCTCAAAAAAAAAAATCCTGGAATCTGTAACACTTCTAGATCCAAATATTTCAGATAAGGGTTACTCAATGTGTATTTTGTTTCTCTGGTGTAAATAGAGAACTGGGATCGAGTATCATCAAAGGCGTTTCAACCCTAAAAATAAACCCAAAGCTCGGTGTGGTGGTACCTGCCTGTCATCCCAGCTAATTGAGAGGCTAAGGTGGGACAATCACTTAAGGTCAGGGGTTCAGGGCCAGGTTGGGCAAAACAGTGAGACCCTATCTCAAAACAAAATGAAACCAAACAACAGAAAACCACAAAGAATAAACAAACAAACAACCGAAGAAATTTGCTGCTATCCAGTTCTAGTTAGACTTGATGCCAGCCCAGGCTGTGGCCCTAGGCCCATTCTCCCTGGGTAACAAGGGAGGCCTTCAGGGTACTGAAGATGCTCTCAGCTCTGACCAAGAAGCTTTACCTGCAAGAAGTAGAGCAGGGACCCCTGTCCTGGTCCCCCTGTGTTCACAGTTGGCTCACATAAGCCGTCCTTGGTATTGGGAGCCCCTGGTTGGAGAAACTCTGGGTGTTGCCCAGACTCTGACCTCCAAACAGGCTGTGTCTCCTCCTGCATGTGGCCAGCCTCACAGCCTGGCATCAGGACCAGTGACAGAGCCTTCACAACTCCTCCTGGAGCTCGAAGCCCAGGTATCTGCTGGGCACGGCACAGGGACTTGGACTGAACAGAGCTGCTGCCCAGAGACATGAGCCAGTGACATGAGCCAGATTTCCCCAGATCTTCCCACGACTGACGGTCTACACATAGGCAAGGGCATCAGGGGCCCAGTGGCCTTGAAATCCACCCTGGATTTATAAAAAGCTGAAGGGAAGGAACTGCAAGCCTGCAGTGTTTGAATATTTGAACACAACACACCTTTGATGAGCTGAAAACACTGCCAGATGGGAAGATCAAATACAAAGGTTGAGAGGCGGCAGGTCCTGACAGGGTGGGGGGGGCGGCGACGACACACGGGGGGGGGTTGGGGGAGGGGAGGGACCTCGTGTTACAGCGGGCTCCCTGCTCTTTATGCATACGCTGCTTAACAAAATGACTAATCCATCTTGGTTACCCAGGATGGGAACCCCTGGAGAACACGGATGGAGGATTTATACCGTGTTACCGCCACGCTGGGCTTTCCAAAGGCACCGTCTACTCCATCTGCCATCGCTAGCTGATGCTGGTGGTGGGGTTAAAAAACATCGGGAGGAAGGGGGAGGCTGAGGGTGGAGGAAAAGCAGTTCAGTCCTCCCACTCTGTCCATCTGAGGGAAAGTGCCATTTGGAGCTTTTTAAGGAAAGCTGGAGCCGGAAGGCTGTCCGAGAAGCTGTTTAGAAACACATATATGCAGAAGTATGCGTGTGCCCCTCCAAAATATCTCTGAGACAGAATCTGCTCCCATCTGGGCCGAGCTCCGCGCCCGCATGGGTGGGAGGCTCAGGCTATTGAAGGTGGCAGCGAGACTAAGTTTGATCCTTTAGTCTTAACTTTCTGATAGCAGATGGGGCTCAGAACCCTTCCACGCAGCCGGGAGCCATGTGCCCACCACTCCTTTCCTCCTGCTGCGGCCAGAGCTGCTGTGGAGGGTGTCATGGGTTGAACAGGGGCAGAAGGGCCAAAAATGAGCTTCTTCTTCCCTGGCACTGGGTACTGAAGGTAACAACAACAATAATGATAGCAGTGGCAGCTGCTGCTCCCGGTCACTGTGGACCAGACGCCCAGCTAAGGCTGTGTACTCTTCACCACGCAGACCCTGCCAGAGGTCCCAGGAGCTACGTTTGCTTTTCCAGAGAAGGAAGCAGAGGCTCAGAGAGGTACAGCCAACCACCCAAGGCCATCCAGCCTTGGAGTAGTGGAGAGAGGACTCAAACCCACGAACGGTGTAATCACATAAAGTGCCCACATCTGAGCTGCCCAGGAAGTCCTGAGGGGGGCAGGGAGGGTGTCTGTTGTTCAGCATTGTGTTCCTGTTGTTGAGCACGGTGCCTGATAACCAGCAGGGGCCCAATATCTGTTGCGTGATTTGGCTTGGGGCGACACCTGTGTCAGGCACCTGTTCACTGAACCAGGTCAGCGGCCGTACCCTTCATTAGGGAAGGTCATTATTCGAATTGTACACGTGGGAACACCGGGGCGAACCGAGGGCTGGGAAAGTCAGGTATGAATGCGAAGCAAAGTGACTGGGGACAGGCCCAGTGTTGGGGGGGGTCTCTGTCCTCCCACTTCCATCCTCCAAATTTGAAGTCCCCTGTTTCCCCTCTGCCAAGGCAGCAAGGCCAGGTTCTGAGCCAGGGCCACCAGGAGCATGAGTTTCTGGGCAGTGGAGGCCACATTGCTCCTCCTGCATCTTGGCACGAGCCCCATCTCCAGCCTGGCCCCTCTCACCTAGGGGTGGCAGAGACCCCATCCCTGGGGCTATGGCTCTGTGGAGTTGAGTCCCCAGTGACTTTGTTGTTGTTCAAACTCCTTGGACTTTTAAAAATTCTGCAACTGGAGTAGCACTCAGGAGCTGGCTGTCACCTCCCTCTGCGTGACCTCGGGCCTGTCCTTCCTCAGCAGTGCATGGGCAGGGGACAGGACCGTTTCTGAGCATGTGTAGGGGACCACACGGAAAGCACCCAGGGGCGCTACAGGATGGTACCTCGGCCTTCCAGACCAAGGCCAAGGGCACCCTCTCTGAGGCCCTCCCCCCGCCGTCGTCCCGGAGCCTGTTTCCTTCTGTGTGTTCCACTTGTCAGTGTCCTTATGGGTCCCCAACCTGAGTTCCCACAGTGCTCGGTGCACAGTAGGTGTCAGGACTGGTGCAAGGCCACAGCAGTAATGCCTGTCCCTGTTTGGCTGAGAACAGTCCTGTCCTGGGGCCAGCGCATGCGGGCTGCTTCCCTTAACCCACTGGAACCTGCGTTCCCCAAGCAGTCAGGCCCAGACAGGTGGCCGCGAGGAGAGGGAACGGCACGAGAAGGTTGCCTTCCAAAGTCACCACCGTCCTTAGGAAAATCTGACATCATTAAGCTTTTCCTTTTTCACATGTTAAAACTGTTTTATGAGAGGCGGGGATGGAGCTGAGGGCCAGTGCCTTTGCCTTTGCCTTGCACACGTGCAAGGTGCTGGGTTCAATCCCTAGTACTGAAAACAAAAACCAAAACGTTATGCTAGGTGTCGTGGTGTGTGTCTGTAATCCCAGCACTCTGGGGGACCAAGACAGGAGGATTTCATGTTTGAGGCAGCCTGGGCAATTTAGTGAGATCCTGTCTCAAAATAAAGATAAAAACAAAACAAAACAAAACAAAACAAAACAAAATGGCTGGTGATACAGCTCACAGCAAAGTTTCAGCCAAAACCCAAACCAAACTCTTTTATGTTACCCTGTTAGGACTACCTGAGCAGAGACGCGAGTGGTGGAAGAGAAGGAGGATGGCGAAAAGGCAGAGACAGCAGACTGGTTTCTAATTATACTAAAATCTTAATACCTACACGCTAAGGTGGCTTATCCACTAGATGGCGCTAGAATTAGTCATTTGGGACAAGAAGCTAGACAGTACTTCCCCATTTCCATCAAAATCTATCTCAGATAGTTTGGACTTAAATTTTTAAAAACTAAGAGGAGAAAAGTACTAAAAAAAAAACCCCTATAAGGTGAGAAGGCTTTTAAAAAGTAAGAATCCATAAAGCAAAGGTTTGGTAAAATCCCTTATTTTGTTCACAAGTTTCTTAAATACTTGCTATGTACTATATACAATAGACATTACAACAAAGGCAAAAAACAAAAGGCAAGCTAGGGGAGAAGACATGAAACATATACACCATATATAAGGGTAAATATCCTTAATATATAAAGAGCATCCACAAATCAGTAAGAAAAGGCTTTACCTTCTGACAGAGGAAGGCCTAAGGGCCTACAAACCAGTGATTGACAACAGAATAAATGGCCATGGCTCATAACATATAAGAAGATATTTAGTGGATAGGTAAATGAAAGAGCACAATATAAAGGGATAAAATCAAGGAGAAAAATACTCCAGTTCTTTCTGACCACTTGTTGTGGGTTTGTGGCCAGCATGTCACTACAGCACATTTTCTTCCCAAGTTTTCCTCCTCGTCCTCCTGTCTAAGGAGCAGAACCAATAAGATACATCCCCAAGCACCTGGAAGCCCAGCGTCAGGCAGGGACTCAGAAGGTTCAATATAGCCACTCAAGAGACTCCTGGAAACGACAAACCAAAGTCACGCAGGACTGTGGCCTCACAGGGAACTGGGGATGCCCGGGTGGCATCAGGGAGTTAGGACACGAAGTGTTCTGTGCAGAGTGTGCGGCTGTTTGGGAAAAGAACACATGGAAAAGACCCGGGGCGAAAGCCCCAGGAAACGCTTTTCTAGTGGGTTACTTGCTTTCCTCCAACATTTCTGTATATTCTGAGGTTGACAGTGTGCACCTGCTACTTTTGTAACTGGGGAGACAATCTGAAAACCCTGAACATGGCGAAGCATTTTGCAGACTTGGTAACCCTCCTGCATCGCCCACCTGGCGTCCCTGCAGTGGACAGACCCTTGTGTAATTACACAGTGGCAGATGCCGGTACCTCCTAGACTCTGATGCCAATGGCTGCGGGTTATTTAACCCTGCTAAATGCAGCTGGCTGCAGAGTATCGAATCCTTGGGTTACTGATGAGTAGGTGCTATTATTACCCCTCTTCTAAAGCCCAGAGTTCAGAGAAGTTAAGATCCCTGGCCTAGGTCACACAGCTCAGATCACTAAGCTGAGTGTCCCACCCAGAAGGGTCTGACACTGGCACACCCACATCACCACCCTGCTGGCCACCTTCCCCCACCCCCTAAAGAAGAGCAGGGCCAGAAACGCCTGCCAGGAATCGTACAATCCAGCATCAGATCTCACACCAAAGAAAAGCAGAAAAAGCCCACTTTGGGGCACTCACCTCTCTTCTCATCTCCTCGGCAGTGTTCCTCTGCCTGCCCTCCCACTTGCTCTTTCTTTGTTTTTTCCTTTTTTCTCCCTGTCTTTTAACTAATCACTCAGTTAACAAGTTAGCTCTCTGAAGCTGGGTCGGTACCTAGTGACTCTATGCGCACGATAAAGAAATCAGCTGTCACCAATACAGAAGTCAGAGGGGTTTAAATCAAATCTTCCTCCACAACAATGACATTAATTATGCTTTTAACACGTTTTACTGCTTTTTTTTCTCACTTCACGCCACATCTGTGTGAACAATATCCAAAAGATTTACGGTTTTCTTTCGTAATTACAGACATACAGGCTGCACACTTATCAAAATACTTGCTGAGCAATCAGGCTATATCGCATTCTCTGCCAAAGATTTGTGTTGGCAGCAGTCATTCAAAACAAAAATGTTGAATCAGGACTTGTGTGTGGCTTCGGGGGTGTGTGTGTGGGGGGAGAATTTCAACAAATAATTTTTCCTGTCAAGAAATACACTAACAGGGGCTCACTCGTCCCATCCTGGCTCGTTTTTTCGGGAGTGGGATTTCTACGGTGGGGGCCAGGTGGCGGGGGCTGAGGGGCAGCGAGCAGGGACGCTCCGAGCACCAAAAACGCATCTGACATTTGGTTCTTGTGTCTGAGGATAAAATTTAATGAGAACAAAAATATGTCTTCCTAATTCCCCTAAGAAATCATTAAAACATTTTGTTATTCTTAAATGTCTCGAAAATGAATTAGAGCCCCTAAAGGGGCTGTTTGTATGGTACGTCTCCATCAGTTAAGGCTCCTCATTCTCCAACTCGGTGACAGCTGGGGACATCCCCCCGCCCCTCCATTTCTGGGAAGCAGAGCTGGGAAATCAGACGCACGAGTCAGCACCGGCTTGGAATGACCTCTCCGCCCCCAGGCTTTGGAGAGAGGGCACGAGAGGCTTCCAGAAAGCTCTGCGTCGGTCTTGGGAGCTCTCAGGACCCTCAGCTGGCCCCATACCCCTCTGTTTCAACACTCTGATTTCCAGAAAGATGAAGGTCCCTAAGGACCCTAGCAATGAAGCCTTGTATCTGGTGGGGCTGTAACCCTTCTCACCATCGCCTCTGCCTGTCGGCCGCTGTGCCCCAAGCGCTAGGATACTGGCTCACCTCTGGGCTGGTGACGGCAGCTTAGGTGAGCTACGGTCTGGTCACCTATGGCCTATGTCACCCGAACATGAACTTCTGAGGGCTGGCCTCCTGTTTCTGGGTCAGTAGATGGGAATGCAACAGGGGGTGGGCTGTGTGAGAAATGGGAAACTTCATAGGTGTACAACACACCTGCATGCCCTAAGTGTACCACTGGATGTCCCCAAAGGGACCACGCTCCTGTGAGCCATACCCAGACTGAGCGACATTACTTCCAACAGCACCAGGTAACTTTTTCCAATTGAGGTAGAGTTCACATGGCATCAAATTTATCACTTTAAAGCAAACAATTCGATTCAGTGACATTTAGTATACTCACAATGTCCTGCCACTTCTATCTAGCTCCAGAATTTTTTTTTAAGGTACTGGGAATTGAACCCAGGGTCTTTGCACTGAGCTCGTGTTATTTTTTATTTTGGGCTAGGTTTTGCTAAGTTGCTCAATCTGGGTTTGAACCTGCAGTCCTCCTGCCTCACCCTACCAGAGTGTTGGAATTACAGGCATTTGCCACCAGGCCCTGCTCCGAAACATTTTTATCGCTCCAAAAGGAAACGCATTTGTATCAAGCAGTTGCTCCCCATTTCCATCCCCCAGCCTTGGCAATGGCCAACTGCTTTTCACCCCTAAGATCTGCCTTTTCTGGGTGTTCTTACAAATACAGTCGTGTATGACGTGGCCTTTTGTATCTGACTTCTTTCATGGGGCACTATGGTTTTTGAGGTGTGACCAGTTGTAGCATGGATCAGTGCCTCATGTCTTGTCACGGTGGAGTAACACTCCACTACATTCAAAGGCTCCATTTATCCCTTGCTGAATGTGGGGCCATTTTCCTTTGGGCCACAGTGGGCAGCACCAACAGACTACTGCTGGCCTGTCCGTGTGCCGCTGGGAAATGCAGCCACGCAGTCTGCTCTCTTGTGGGCCTGACTTTCCTTCAACATCAAATCTTAGAGGTGGGCCGAATCATTCTAGGGGAGACTCGGTGATCGCCCCTCTATATCTTCCTGCTGACACACAGCAACGGCACCTTCTGTCACCTGGAGTCATGGCTTGGGGTCCGGATGATTAGAACACCTGGCTTCCCAAGGGGACTCAGGATAGCGCATCAGAGGCCCCCATGGCAGGCTTCTGTCGGGTTGTGTTGGAAGGTGGGGAGGTTACGGGGGAGATGGGGGTGTCACATCAGATGGGTGTGGCCCCCAGCCCCAGAGGGCCCAGGGCTGCCCCCAGACCCCACAGCCAGGAAGCGCCTGTGCAGCCCGCACAGAGTGGGTCCTTGTCAGTAATTATTCACTTATGGAGCCAAGTGTTTCTTACCTGGTGCTTCAATTAATTGCTTGTAAACACTCAGAAAGGCCGCCTCCGCCTCCTGACTTCTCTTACTAAGGGCCACCACCTTTGGAAACAAGAGAAAGCGTCACATGTAGCCATGGTATCTGAGGCTGCAAACAAATCATTTCCCACCTGCACAGAGGTGGGATGGGGAAGGGGAGATGACGGTTACGAGTCTGGGATCTGAAGTCAGGAGCTGAGCTGCACTGCGTCTGGGCTGTGTGTCCGTGCGCAAGTCATTGTCCCTGTCTGATCCTGAGTGTTCTCCTCTGTAAAATGGGAAGCACATAACAGGACCTACCTCTCAGGCCTGCTGTGGGGTTAAACGAAGCTGGCTGTACAGACTAAACACAGCAGCAGGTACATAGTGGGTTATCAGCAGGGATTATTAAAGAGAATGCTGGAAGTTCAAACGTGTGTTTTGGGAGAAATTGAGACAGCTGTTGGAAAAACAGGGTTAAGTGAAGAAACGGCTTTGAGTGCTCAGTAGGTGCCTCCTAACTGAATGGATGGCTGGGTGGCAGGGTGACCTGTGGTGAGGAGCTGTCACCAGGGGTGGCATCATTCTGCTGCCCTCGGATCTTCCTTGTTCTGCTGAGAGACTTCAGGAGATGGCGCAAGGCAGACACACCCTGCAAGGCGAGGGCTCTCAAAGGGCCTGGTGGCTGCCGGAATCGGGGCTCAGCATCATCTCCCGTTCACCCCTCAGGAACCGGAGAGGTGCTCAACACGGTTTGTTGAACGAACAGATCCAAGTGGATCACAGCAGCTCTGGGTGTGACTGTGACACCATCTTGGGGTGTCACCTTCACTCTCACTCTCAGGGGCTATTTTGAATCAGTTCAGGGAGTGGGTGGCTCAGGTGCAGATGGGCTCAAACTCTAGCTGCGCCACACTATGTGTGGTCTTTGGGAAGAAAGGTCACTTAAACCTCCATTTCTCTACCCATTCGTAAAGTGGAGACAATAGAATAATTTCCCTCTAAGTGGGGTTAGGTTCATCAAACGATTTAATACACGTAAAGCCATTTGCAAAACTCTCAGGGTACCTTAGACCCATAGATTCTTTACTTCTAGGTATGACCAATTAATTCCCTCCTTGCCTGGAGAGCATTAAGCTCTACCGGTACCAGGTGATGACCTCAGTTGTGTTTGTCCTGTTACCAGGTAATGGCCTCAGCTAAGAGAGTCTCCACACGCTGCAGTGCATTCTGGGAAGAAGAGTGTGAAAACCATACTGGTTCAATATGGCAGCCACAAGCTACTACTGGCTACTGAGCACATGGAATGTAGACAGTCCAAGTTAACATGTGCTGTAAGTGTGAAATACACACAGAAAGACTTGCAAGACCCAACGTGGAAAAAAGATAATACAATAATTCATCAACATTGTTTTTCATATCAAAGTGATAACATATAATCACTTTTGCTTTTTTAAAAAAATCATTTCTTCATTTCCTACTGGAAAAAGTGAAATTACATTTGTCCATTGCATTATATATCTGCTGGACAACAAAGCCTTGAAGATTTTACAAAGCCCATGTAGAAGCAGTTAATTAAGACAGGTAGAGAGAAATGTATGCTCACTGTCAAACAAGTGACTTTTAAAAGGCCAGTTACAAAAGCACCTTAATCTCTCATAGCTCTTCAGAGAAGAGTCTCTGAACTTTCAGAGTGAGAGACAGTCTCTCATTCACTCAGCAAACACTTGCTGAGCACTTGCTATGTGCCCAGAACTGGGCACTATGAGCCCAGTCATGAGTGCTGCAAGACTTGCTCCCCTTACGGAACTGACGGTCCAGTGGGGAGATAAAATCACTACAGATTCCCCAGACAATTCATTAATTACAATTGCTAAATGCTTCGGAGGAAAAGTATAGGGGGGTTGGGAGAGTATAAGTGGGGTGACGCTGACCCAGTTTGCTGATAGGACGCAAAGAATTATTTCTCTGAGAAGGGAAACATGGTGGAAAGAGGAGAAAGTTCAGAAAGAATGTTCTAGATTCAAGGCAGACTAGATGCAGGCAGGCTTTCTTGCTGAGATGGATAAAACAGTTCCTGCTCTGGGGACTCCCAGTCAAATTCGAGACACAGCCACCCATGAGCACAGCACAGGAGGGGGTATAAATTCTGCGGTCTACCAAACAGCGTGGGCAGTTAATTCAGTCTGGGCGTCACCCACTTAACGTGTACCACATCAGATGCTCCATTCCGGGACTGATTGATCGAGACAGGGTCTTACTGCGTAGTGCAAGCTGGCCTTAAACTCATGGCAAGCCTCCATTACAGGCCACCACACCAGGTCCTTCTATGCTTGATTGAATCTCCGCTGACATTATTCTCCTCATGTGGATGAGGAAACTGAGGTTGTGAGTTTACCCTTCTTGTCTAAAACTAAGTAGCTCAGTTAGCAAATGGTGAGGCCCGGATTCACACCAGGTCTACGAGTTCAGACTGAATCCAGCACTTCTACTCCTGGGTAGAAAAACTACTGCAGCCAGGGACCAGTCATTCAGACCCCCCCGGACGCTGCTGCCTCCCAAGACCTCTGCAGCTGCACGAGGTTAGAAGGTGCTGTGCGGCAGGTCCGGCACCCAAGGAAGTCTGAGAAACAAAAGCAACTCCTCTGTCCAGCCCTCGGCAGGCAGCTGTGAAAGGCCAGCGGCAGGGAGTGTGCGTGCTCCACGTGAGAGCTGTCCATGCTGAGCACGGGCAGCTGGGGCTTGGGAAAAGGCACAAGAATGTTCCTTTGAGTGCTGAAAAAGGAACTCTGAGCTGACCACGGTGGTACAGGACTGTAATCCCAGCTGAGGCAGGGTAGTCATTGCAAGTTCAAAGCTAGCCAAAGTGACAAAGTGAGTTCAAGGCCAACCTGAACCACATAGCAAGACCATGCCTCAAAAGCCAAAACAACCCCCAACAAAACAAAAAAGGAACTCTGAGGGGGTGCGGCAAGGGCTGGGACTGTCTTTTGACGTTTCCCTGGCCCTGTCCGTGGCGCTGCGGCTTTTGCTTCACAGCGCTCATCAGTTTGAATGGTGCATGATTTATCTCTGTGACGGTCTTCCCATAGCATCCACCTTCCCCTGAGAGCTGAGCTGTCCTATGCAATGGCCACCGACCCCAGTGGCACTGGTCACTCAAAAAGTACCCATTCCAAGCTGAGATGAGTTGCAAGCTTAAAATAAAGGATTTCTAAGTCTTAGCACAGAAAAGGGCTGTAAAAGGTCTCAACAATTATTTTATATTGATTATATGTTGAAATGATAATGTAATGGTCAGAGTAGGTTAAAGAAAAGATATTATTGAAATTAAATTCACCTGATTCTTCTTACACTTAACTGTGTAGCTACTAGAAACATTTAAATTACATATGCAGCTTGCATTCTGCAGCTCCTGTAAAGTGCTCAGCCAGTGACCAAGGGTTAGCAGACCATGGCCCGTAGGTGAAACATGGGCCTCATCCATCTGTATAAATAAAGACTGGCAGGGCAGTAATGAGGATTGAACCCAGGGAGTGCTGAAATACAAACCCAGCCCTTTCTTATTTTTTTGAGACAGGGCCTCACTATGCAGTTCAGGGTGATATTCAGTTCTCTGTGTAGCCCAGCCTGGCCTCAAACTCACGGTGATCATCTTGCCTCAGTCTCCCGAGTTCTGGGATTACAGGACTGCATTACCATACCTGGCAGCCCTTTCTATTTTATTAACTTATTATTGAGGTTCATCAGGCTGGGTCTGAATGTGAGATTGTTCTGCCTTAGCCCCCCAAACTGTTGGATTACAGGTGTGTATCACCATGCTTCACTGCGAATAAAGTTTTATTGGAACACAGCGACAATCATTCTTTTATATATTGTCTACAACTGCTTTCTCTTTCCTTCCCTTTTCTTCTTTTCTCCTTTCTCTCACTGAGCTATGCACCACTTATTTATTTGTGTTTGAGACAGATCTTGCTTTGTAGTTCAGGCTGGTCCTGAACTCCCTATGGACCCCATGCTGGCCTTGAACACACAGTAAAGAAAAAAAAATTTTTTTTTGAGGCACAGTCTTATTAAGTTGCTGAGCTTCCCAGGCTGGCCTCAAATTTGTAGTCTCCCATCTCAGTCTCCTAGAGTGCTGCGATCACAAACATGTACCATGAGGCCTAGCTCCATGGCAGCTTTCATGCTGACAAAGCAGAGCTGGGAGTTGTGACATAGACCTGGCCTTTACAGGAAAAATGCATGCTGATACCTGCTTTAGTGCTTCATCTGACAGCTGGACAATATTTTCAGTAGCAGAGATCAAAAACCGCCCTGGAACAGCCCAGCCTGAGTCTCGGTTTAGGCTTCCCAAACTCGGTGTGCCTCTCAAGCACAGCAGACATCTGGAGACCCTGCCTTGCCTAGTCTTGGTTCAGAACAGTGGTCCCCCTGCTTCTAGAAGGCCAGGCCTTTAAATTCCTGATCCCATACTTTGACCCAGTTTTGGGCTAATGTCACTAAGCATCACATGACCTCGGTTTGTTTTTCCACTGAGAGGGAGGAGAACCCTCCCTGCCTAGGGAGGCATTGGGGCGGCAAAGCACTCTCCTTGCTGTGGAACTTTGCCAAAGCTTTCTAACGAATCGGATAGTTCTCTAAACCACGAAGGGTGGCTTTCCCAAGGACTGTTCCTGCGCATGTCATCTGTACCAGACCAGGTGGACTTGCAGAAATAAAAGGTCATGTGTGGCTGCCTCATGGCTGTGCTCCACCATGCAGAAGGCCACAAGAAAAGCGTCCAGAATGACAGTATTGGCTTGTGATGGGCAGATCTTTCAAGGCCATCTGGGGAAGGAGGAAAAGGAGGAGGAGGAGACGACAGGGGCCAGCTATACTCACGCCCAGAAGGCCACCCTCAGAAATAGGAGCGCATCTGACAGGATGGGTGGCATTTGCACCGCCACTGTGCTGTAGGGATGAGGATGCACGGTCCCTTAGCGGGAGCACAAACATGAGAATGGGGAAGGCCAGAGGAGAGGCAGCGTCTCCTCCGGCACTCGCTCTTGTCTGCTAGCAGTTACCATCGGCAACCTGGGGTCCTTCGAGGCTGCACTTGCTCTTCATGACCAATGGTCAGGGCTTCTGGCCTTGGAGGCCCTGCCCCGTACCCCAAGACATAGCGCTGTTAGCGCTCCACTCGAAAGGGGATGAAGCGCAGGTCAGGCAAGCTCAGCCATCAGTGGCAGGGGAGGGACCAGCACCAGACACCTCCAACTCCAGGCCTGGACTTGGAACAAGAAGCCACACTCTCAAAGTGTGCCACACAGTCCATGGTATGGACAGGGGGGCTGTGATGGAGTCACGAGCTTTCTCCAAAGACAGGCATGGAACACCTGAGTGCACTAGATGCTCTGATCTGCAGAGGGTCCTCTTAACTCAGATGAAGCCAGCACTTTCCCATGTGTGCTTGGCCCCAGAATGTACCTAGGGTCCTGTGGAACATGCTTTGAGAACAGGGTTCCTCTACCACTGGGTCAGGGCTCGGGATGGTGGGGCCCAGTGGTTCTGGGAGATGAGAGGACCTAAGGTGGCAGGAATTCTGGGGGAAAGTGCAAACTGGTGGCAATGGAAAGGAAGTGGGAGGCTGGGGAAAAGAGGAAGAGGACCCTTTGAGGTAAACATACCAAGGCAGAGAAAGGTAAAGGCCACATCGTGTCGGTAGCTGGGCCTCAGGTCCCGTTTAGCTGATGCCAAGGCCCAAGCGTCTAACCCCCACTAGGAGCCCTCTCTGGTATGCTGGGTTTGCAGGAGGAACCCGAAGAGCTAGAAGAGCTGAGGGCCAACTGGTTGGGGCCAGGCAGGGCAGGAGGGCCCTGGAGGATGGCTCTTGCCCTGCTTCCACGGGGTTCAGCAGGGGTTCTGTTTCCAGGCGAGCACAAGTACTCTCTCTGCCATAAATAAATCTTTGATGTGGCTGAGCAAATGAAAATTATAATTTAATGTCAACGCTTAAATAAGAAATAAGAGTTTGACTCTTGTTTTTCATTGCTGGTGTCGATCTGGGCTCTCCAGGCTCCGCAGGCATGGGGCAGAGGTCCGAGACCCACCCTGCGGTGGGGAGACAAGAGTGTCCCTGGAGGTTCCAGAGAGCGATGTGGCTCAGGGACCGGCACCAGGTGGCCCCAGACAGATGAGATATCATGGATTTGGCCACCTGTCATTTTTTTTTTAAATTTTTAAAGATGTAAATCATGAATAATCCACTTTGATTTTAGGTGTAAATCATTAATTTGTGTTAAATTATAGGATTAAGTTATTAATTCTCTTAGAACTGCCAGGTGTAAACCAGTAAACCGTTCTGTACCCTTAGGTGAAAGTCACTGAGAGCCTGTGCCTGGAGGCCCCGTCTTCCAAGGGTGCCCAGCCAGCTTCCTCCAGATCCACTCTCCCAGTCCTGCCAGTGTGCTGGGCACAGAGGGCCCAGTGACCACACTAACTGCAGGCAGAGTTTTCTGAGCACCTACTATGTGTGTGTCTCAGTGGATCATCCCGCCCCTCTCCCATTCCAAGCACACCTGGAGCCTTACAGATGTTTGGAAAGGCACTCTGATTTGTGCCTGTTTTATTTATAGGGCATGTTTGTGCCCAGCCAGCGTGGTAATATTGTGACCTCTGAACTCTGGCATTGGGGCATCACCTGATGCTGGTGGCCTGGCTGATACTGGCTTTCTATCTGGGCACTTCCATTGCACCAGACAGACAGTGAGCACCGAGGGGACACAGGTTGGCATTTAAAAAGTGAAACTAAACAATGCATGTAAATGCAAACAGTGCACATGTCCATCCAAGTCATCTTCTCAACAGAGAGGTACTGAGCACCTCCTAGGAACAGGAGACAGTGGGCAATTAGCCAAGGGAATCACCCAAAATACCTAGCCTGGTGGAGCTGACACCTCTAATGGCAAAGGGGAGCAATAAAATAAACAAGCATCAGGAATCGGTCAGATGCAAAGGAGTGTGAGACAAGGGGGGTGTGCGTGCTGCATAGTATGGCGGGGAAAGGCCTTGAGCAAACAGGATAGTGAGCTGATTATGGAAGGACAGGGAAGGAATCATGGGGAGATGTGGGAGGAGAATATTCCAGACAAAGAAGAGCAGGTGCAAAGGCCCTAGGGCAGGAGTGTGTTTGGGTCAGGATGGCAGGGTTGGGGCAGAAGCAGGAGGATCAGAGAGGTGGCTACTGCCAAGGTCCAGGTAGGTGACAATAGCAGTGCACAGCAGAACTGTGGCAGCAAAGATGGGGAGAAGTGCTTAGATTCTGCATCAATTTGAAGGCTGAGCCCCAGGATTTGCTTGTGGGGAGCAGAGTAGATGTGGGGAATAAGAAGAATAAAGGATGACTCCACAGTTTGGGGTTTGAACAACTGGATTCTCTTATATGGTCAATGATATATTTTCCTCCCCCAGGGTCCAGGACGGAGCTGGGCGTGGACTGGCATTAACTGGCATTGGATGGATGAATAAACAATGAGTGAGTCTGGGAAGATGAGGTGGTGTCTGAGATGGCGATGGCGGCAATGTCTTCCAGGAGGCCTGGCTGCAGCTGGGGTCTGTACTGCAGACTCCCCGGTGGAGCTGTCCATAGTGAGGACAGGACCAAGGGCTAAGGATCTGCCAGAGGTCCCATTCCGCCTCCTGGGCACACCCACAGCAAGGCTGGAAACAGAAGCCACCATGGGAGTGAAGAGACCTGGCTTTTGCTCAGATTGTGGCTGCATCCTGTTTACCCCGGGTCAGTCCTTCCACCTTCGTGAGCCTCAGTTTCCCCATCTGTAAAGTCAAACTGTCAGACTACTGGCCGTGCTTATGCACTGATTCTAATTCTCTGGTGTGGACAGGTAGACAGCCTGACTATGTCCTCCATTACACGGACCCCTCCCACTGGGATTTTAATGAGGCCCTGGAGAAGCCAAGGAAGCCAGCTAGGCTCTGCCTGAAGCCTGGGGGAGGGGAGCAGAGTCTGGAGGGCAAGAGAACCACTGTGCAATTTTATTCTAATATTTGTAATTATCCCCCGGCTAAAAATAAGACACAGAGCAAAGTGTTTTCAAATGTCGGCACTAAGAACACTTTTTATCTGACATAATATAGGCCCCTGAATGCATTTATGTCAAGCTCCCCGAGACCCCACGGGCGGCGCTCCATGCCGGGCAGCTTTCACGACTCCAGAGCTTTGCGAAAATGCAACGTCCCGTGAGCGAAGGCTGGCAGGCCTGCTATTAGCAATGGTATAATCATCAATTACATCCAATCACAAACTACTGATTTTATAATTATCAAATGAAGTTCTAACTTCTCACCTCTGCACAGTGGCAACTAATATAATCTCTCAGTTCGAAAAGGCAGCTTTTTTTTTTCTTTTTCCTCCCCCACCCCTTTGCCTTTCCTCTTTCTCTTCTGGGAAAAATTTTTTTCCAGGCCTCCACGTAAGACTGCATTTAAATTGCTTGTCACTCAAAACAAAGGCGAACCACTCATTTGTAATTCACCAGCCACCTGAACAGACTGCCTGTTTTCCTCTAAGCATCCACGCACCAGAGCACAAAGATCATTTTTCTATTGTTAAAATTGTATAAGCTGGGGCTTTTTTTAGCAGTGAATATACAATTTCACTTCTCTTCTGAGGGCTCCCGGCATAAAAGGGACAGGAGGCTTTCTTTAGTGCCTCACAAATAAATTTTGCTTCAGGGTAATTAAAAAAACTATAGGCTCATTTAATGAACTGAGCATCCATCACTTATTTGGCAAGGCCTTCGTACAGATGAGGGCAGGACAGAGGTTGTGTTTCCTGCGTGCCTGGGGTGTGGCCGTGGATGAAGCCGGACAATGGAAACTCACTGTCATTGGCGCCGGGAAGCATCCGCGTCTGGGTTTCTCGCCGGTGCTGCAGCGACCATGGACATTGCAGGTGGGCATTTGGCCCGCTGGCTGCAGAACCAAAACAGCCCGGGAGTTGGCACTCTGGGCCTGACTGTGCCATTGCAAGCAGAGGTGATTCCAGCTGGATGTCTGGCTGGCTACCTCACCTCCGAGGGACAGGTGCCAGACGACACTTACCAAGAGTCGGCATGAAGCCACCAGGCTGTCTTCTAGCCCCTCAGCCACCGAAGGCCAGTCCTCCTTCACTAACAGCTCAGCTTTTCTGCGTAACATTAAATTATAATACCTTCCAATTTTAATCCAGAGCTTTTTATAGCTTTGATAGGAAAAAGTACATCCAGGTCCCCAAAAAGTGCCTGGGGCAGCTCTGGGCAGGAGGGCGGTTCTGGTGTTAGGGGTCAGAGAGGCTGAGACAGGGCTTCTAGTCACACAGGGGGATGGAGGTGAGTGTGAAGGGGCTGGGGGTGTGTCTACCCTAAACCTGACCATTCAGCAGGGAACTGGGGCTGCAGTTTGTGTGGCCCTGTTGGCCACAGCGGGGAACGGCTTGCGCTGTGGTAGTTAGAGCAGGAGAGGATGTATGGCTCTCACCAGCCCGACAGAAGTCGTTAGGAAGCCACAGTGCTGCTGTCCCAGCAGCGGTGAGGATGAACAGATTCCTGAAGGCATCATCAGACCCCAGAGCCGCACAGCACTTTGAGGCTGCTGTAAGCTGTGCATTTTAGCTGATAACAATGTCTCAATATTGGTTCATCAGCAGTAAATCCCCCATGCTAAAGCACGGTGTTCCAAAGGGTAAATGGGGTGGCAGTAGGGGAGAGTACAGGGGAAATTTTGGCTCAAATTCTCTCCAATTTCACAGCTGGTCTAAGAAATAGACCTATTTATTAGCTATTAAAAAAAAGACCGTGAACACACATAAAGCATTTACTATGTGCCAGGCGCTGGCCCAAGTATTTATCACGTGAACTAATTTAATCCACACCAGAGCTCTGTGAGGTCAGCAACATTACTGTGCCTGTTCTATGGATGAAGAAAACAAGGTTTCAGAGAGGCGAAGGAACTCGTGCCGAGTCACACAGCAAGTGACAGAGCTAGGACTCCTCACAGCCTCCACAGCCTGTGCTCTTGCTGTGAGGGCAACAAGATTAAACTGGGTATGGTGGTGCATGCCGGTGATCCCAGCACTCTGGGAGGCTGAGGCAGGGGGATTACAAGTCTGAGGCTAGCCTGGGCAACTTGGTGTGACCCTATTTTTAAAATTAAAAAGAAAAAGAAGGGGTGGGGATGTAGCTCAGTGTGCAGGTTCTGCTGGACAAAGCCAGTTCCTCTCCCCGTGGTGTGCAGTCCATGTGTGTGTGCCTCATTTTGATTGTGGGCTCACAATAGACAAGGGGGCATGAATGATGGGTCCAGACCCAGATGCATCCTACGGTCATATTTTCTTGGGCCTTCCAATGTTTTAAAAATATTGGAGCTGTCAAAATTCATCAAGTTATATACTTCAGATTGGTGCATTTTGCTATATGTAAATGATACCTCCGTTAAGGACTGTGAGCATGAAAATATGTGCATATATATGGAGCCAGTATTTAAAAACCAGAAGGGTTCCAAATCGCTGGCTTCTCTAGGAAAATGAGGGAATCTGGCCACTAGGGCCTGTTTCCACCAGTGGCCACCTGGAGCCAGCTGGCAGGCTTTGGCTGGGACAAGACGGGGTCTGAAGCACCCCCTTCAGGTCCTTTATGCACCTGCTGCAGGGATGGGGTCTGTTCTCACCCCATGTGCACCAGCATTTTTTCTGAGGTCTAGACTGACACGCCTTCTTCCCCTGCCTGTGTGCACCCTACTTTCTTTTGAGGCCCACTGCCTTGAAAGAGCAATTTTCCAGTCAATAGACAAACAGGTGAAACAGAACCCAGGGTGTGCACTGGTCTTGCTTCTGCTTCCTAGCTGTGGGGCTGCCCAGCACGGGGGCGGGGGCAATTGCCTTCCAAACAGCAGCATGTCCCGCTCTGCCTCTGGGAAGGCCTGGGTGAACTGGGCTCAGAGAAACAGGGCCACACAGAGCGCCCAGATGGTTTTGTACCTCCTCAGGCAGGAGACTCAACACGGCTTGGCCTTCTTTGTGTCCTGGGGAATACAGAGAGATCAGGAAGGGAAGGGTGAGCTGGAGGGAATAAGGGTATTTATGTGCACTGGGAATTAGTAAAGGCCTGTGAGTTCAAGGTAAGGCTGGAAAGACCGGGGAGTTTGGAGTCAGGTCTGAAACCAGGATCCCTGCCTGTGTGACTTTCATGTGCCAGAAATCTCTGCTTTCTTAACTGTGGAATGGGTACAACAATGTAGACCTGCCTGGGTCAACTCAGGGAGATGAAGCAGCCGCCTGCCAGTGCTTAATGAATGTGCACTGAGTGGATGGCTGCTCAAAAGGATGAATGACTTTCCTTCATCCTCGCTGTGCCTCAGTTTCCCCATCTAAAAGCAGGAACACCAAGGCCCAGCTGGTGTGTGACAAGAGCAGGAGTTAGAAGATGTGCTCTGTTTATTGCTACGTGTGGAGTGAGGCTGGCCAGGCTGTCCAGGGTCCTTAGAATCACTGGCTAAGGTCATGAGGCATCTTGGATGTTGGCACCATCTAGGGGACCTGTGAAGAGTGGAAGCTGCTGGGACACAAGGGTAGGCATCAAATGATGAGACAGCAGCAGAGGGGGAGTGATGCTAATGATCACTCCACCCTGTAACCACGGAGCCCTGGGGCTGGATGAGGTGTGCACTCCAAGCCACATCACACTTGCCTGAACCGGCTTGGTGACCCTGACCACCCTTGAGCTCTCTGGCAGGAGCTTCAGTGCCCTTGCTCCTGGGAGACTTGCAGGGGTCCCAGGTGGCAGCAGTCTCTCCTTTTGAAGTGATTCTGGTAAGTTTTCTAAAATGCCAGCCCAGAAGTGTGAAGCTAAAGAATGTGTGTGCCCTTTAAGGAGAGGCAGCCACCCAAATGTCATAGAAGTGCCACCCTGCCCAGGCTTTTAAATATAGCAGCACCCTTTCTGGGGTCTCTGTGGAGTGTGGCCAGGGACAGGCTACTGGAGTCTCAGATGGGCATGTGGGCTCTGCTGTGTGCACCCAGCTTTGTCTGCAGGGCCCTGGTGCTCTGCAGAGGCTCCAGGGCAGCAGGTCGGGAGGTGAGATTCCCACAAACCTTCCTGCTTGTTAGTGGCCTTGTGCCTTCTCCAGGCCACCTCCTCCTCTGAGGACTGCTGTCGGGGATATGATGGCACTGCCCAGAAGGTGCTCGGCACAGTCAGGTGAGGAGGTGAGCATCATAGATGCTCCCTCTGATCACTCACTGGCACAGCCTGCAGCCCAGCCCAAAAAGGGACCATAGCAAAGGGCAGCAGCGCTTACGGAGGAATTCATCCTGCAGGGAGCTGGCTGAGGCGGGCTTCAGGGAGGAGGCTGCCTTGTTGCAAAGGACCTGCAGG
Organism: Dolichotis patagonum; assembly: GCA_004027295.1. Classification (NCBI taxonomy): domain Eukaryota; kingdom Metazoa; phylum Chordata; class Mammalia; order Rodentia; family Caviidae; genus Dolichotis; species Dolichotis patagonum. Next base: position 33,265 of record PVJX010005182.1, on the reverse strand, counting down.
ACGCTGCTCTGCAGGGGAGGGAGGGAGCCCAGTGTGTGCCAAGGCAGCGGGGAGGAACGTTTGTGTGGCCAGGAGACACGGGCTGCAAACGTGTGGCTCATGCTCCAAATCTCCACGTGTGCTGCGTTCTGCCCAGGTTTGGAAGAGCGTCTGATACTAGGCAACATTTCAAAATCATGGGATTTTACAGATAGGAGATTTTCAGCTGCTCCAAAAAACTGCAAATGGACTCACATTCCTGCAATGACAGCTCCAGCAACAACGTGCCCACTGTGAATGCTGAGTGCTGACCATTTTGGGTGCTTTCCATTTCCAAGACCTAGTGATCCCCTGAGGGGTAGGGGCAGTGAGGGGCTGGCGAGGGCCCCGTGGCTAGCTGGTTGGCTGGCTGATGGGGAAAAAAGGTCCTGTTATACAGTGCTTGACAGTTTCTGTGGTGTAAGTAATCCCATCACGGCAGATTTCACACTACCAGTGTCACTGATGGTGGTGCTCACGTATGAGCCCTAGCAGGCAACTAACATCTCTACTTCCACAGTGAAGACAATGAGACACAGAGCGGTCAAAGGCTTACCTTAGGTTACACAGCAGGAAAGCAGGCAGAGGAGGGATTTACAGAAGTCTGTGCTCTTAGCTCCTGCAATGTAAGCAAGACCTAACTGCCACACTCTGCCTACGCAGGGCACAGGCCACTCCTTGAGGTGGCAGATGGAGTCCCTGGCCCCTCCTCAGTCCCCATTCCTCTCTGCTGCCTCTCCTGTGCTCGTGTTGGTTCTCTGCTTACTTGTCAGTATCTGAGGCTGCATCCCTGCTTTAGGGGATGAAGTATCACTCTGTCTCTGTCTCACGGGACGGGATGCACCCACACCGGGGATTTGGACACAAACAAAAGCTTCCTGGGGTGCATCACTCCTAGCTCCTCCTCATACCCTGATCCTGTCCCCAGCACCTGACACCAAATGTCAGTGCCTACCTAACACCTCCCACTTTCTTTTCGTTCTTCCTTTTCTAGGACCCCTGACTGCATCAGGCGAAAGGCAACAATTTTTCTGTTCTCCCTTTCCTTCTGCCACCCTATACAATGGGATCTGGACACATGATTTAGAAGGAAAAAACCAGAAAACACTGTTCACCTTGGGTGAGAAATGCAAGTGTCACTGTATTCCCTATGAACACATTGGATGTGGACTAGGGGTGGAGGGCTGAGGTGCCCCATATGCCATACCCAGCTGGCCCTAGATCAGACTGCTTCTGGCCTCCAGTGGAGCACCATCCCTGCCTTGGAAGAAACTGGGTGGGGCACTGGGCATCTCCTAATGGAAGCACACAGTGCCACCTGTGAATAGATTTGCTAAAAATACTGACCCTGAGACGATCACACCCCCAGATCTAAATACCCAGGCACAAAAAACACAAGTCCAATGGCACCACGGGGACACAAGGTGACTGGTCGAAGCCCCATAGCTGCTGATGGTGACTGCATGAGAAGCTGGACTGTGCCACAGATCCCCAAAGTGTGACAAGCCACCAGCAGAAGAGCCCAGAACCAAGGCTGGCACTTGTACCACAAGGGGCAAGGTGACCTCCTGGCCTTTCTGCAGGCTGGCTTTCTCAGCTTCTGCACATTTCCTGGTGGAAGGTGGCCACCGGTAGTTACTAAAGCTAATCACCCAGAAGAATCAAACTCGACCAGCTTCAAGTTTCCTGGCTTAGCTCGAAGCCTGTGTCAGTGCGTATAGTCAACTATGGTCAGGAGAAAGATGCCAGGAAAATAGCCCCTTCCTTCCACATATATGTGAACAGTACCACACAGAGGACAAGATGGAGAGTGTGCTTATGCTCAAAGACATAGGGTGCCCACCTTGCCCCAGTTTCCCTTGGACTTTCCTGACCTTAGGGACTTTGTTGTACAACAAGCTCTTCCTAGTTTTAAAATTAAAAGTTCTGCAACCCAGGAGACTCCTGGGTCAAGGGCCGAACTGTGACAGTCAGTCACCTTATTTCAGAGCTACATCAACCAATCACAGCGTGTGGACCTTGGGTTCTAATACAAAGAAAACTATCTCAAAACCAGAAGAGCTCATCAGGGACCCTGAGACTGCCTGGAGGTTGGATGCTATGAAGAAACTACTGTTAAATGATGATATTGTGGCTATGTTTCAAAAAAGATTGCTTATGTTTTCACAGACATACACTACAATATTAACAGCTGAAATGTCACGATGGCTTTGATTACTTTCTGATAGTACAGGGCAGGAGATAGGCGAGGCCACATATGACTAGCTGTTGAAATGGGATCCATGTGGCTCATTATTTCATTCTCCTTATTGTTCTATGTTTGAATTTTTCCATAATAAAGTGGAAGAAATGAAGGAACAGCGAAAGGGAGTGAAGGAGGTAGAAAAGGGAAACACACAGGAAGGATACATGTTCTAAGTTAAACTTGACTGCTCAAAGTTTACAAGTCTGATCTAGGACATGAGTCAGCAAACCTTTTCTGTGAAGGGCCAGACAGCAAATGCTTTCAGCTTTTCAGGCTATATGATCTCTTTGTCAAATCTGTTCAAACTTTCCCTTGGAGGTGAGACAATATACAAATGAACGGGGCATGGCTGTGCTCCAATAAAACTTTATTTATAAAGAGACAGGCAGCAGAGCTATGATAATTGGCCCACAGGTTATAATTTGCCAACTCTTGGTTTAGAAGGTTACTCACTGTTGAGCCTCGGCGAAGTCACTTGACCTTTCTGAGGCATAGTTTCCTCCTCTGTAAGGTGGGGATTAAGGGCAGCACTACATGCGGCCAGAATGAAATACAATAATGGAAGAATGGAGGTTGGCCCAGCGTCAGAGTGAGTAGGTTCTTGCTCAACAAACAGCAGGTGATACTGTTATCGATTTGTCACACCCTGCTAGAATGTTTTGTTCACTGCTTAGAACAGCATCTGGCATGTAGGAGAAGCCCAATAAATATTTGCTGAGATGATGAATGATTATGTCTGTGCCCAGCAAGCGAAAAAAGCACAAATAGGAAAACATGGTCTTCTCACTACTTTTCAAATTACCAGGGTCTCCCTCCCCTATAGCCTGAAAGAGGAAATTCAGAGCAGAGATGTGGAAGCCCCACCTCCCGCCGTAAGGAGTTGGCTCACCAGACTGACTTCCCAAGAGGGTGTGCAGCTGAAGGCTGTTTCCTAGAGTGTCAGAAACATTTCAGGGCATCAGTTCAACTGGAAGGGGAAAACCTGGGGAGTGGGGTCAGCCCAAGTTGCAATGATCAATGTCACTGGCTCTAAATGTCCCTCCAGGGGGCTGGCCAGAGACAGGAAGGAACATGGGCTGGACCAATGTGAACTCAACCACTGGAGAGAGTTTCCTGGTTTATGCTCCTCTCATAGAGAACATGAGGAGGGGGGAGAGGGAGAGGCAGAGGGACAGGGAGAGGGAGGGGGAGTTGCGTCAAGCCTTGGTGAACGCAAACCATGTGGAAGGATGGAAGAAGGCAGCATTAGAAATTAACACCACTGGGCAAGAAACTGAAGCAACCCATTCTCAGCAACGCGAATTTATCTCACTGGTTACACCCACTTTTCTTTTTTGGCAAAGCTGGGCTTTGAACCTAGGGCCTTAAGCATACTACGCATCACTCTGCCACTGAGCCACACCCTAGCCCACTGGGCCCTCTTGATGTAGAGGTACATGCCATGCTGGTGGTATCTCTACTCAACTTTTAACGTAGGCCTGGCTGACATGCAGTGCTGCAGATACCTGTCTACCACCTGTCTGCTGAGAAGCACCCAACCATTCCTCCAAGGAGAAAACACCAAGGGCCTTCAGGAAGCCAGCGGGTAAGTCTGGCCTGCGAAGTAGCTAAGAGAAGGGATGAGAGGCGGTGGCTGTGGGGAGGATGGATTTCATCTAAAGGCACTCGCATCCACTTCTTAAGAAGCTTCTATGCCAGGCAGACATGATCAATACGAGGCCGATGGGGCCGATGGCAGGATACTAGTTTGCGATCGTCTTCTTCCCCTGAGAACAGCTGCACTGACCACGTTTACCTGGAAGCATCTTCCTGCCAGCAGCCGATTCGACTGCGGGCGATCCCGGTCTCAAGCTCAGCCACTACTGTTTATTACCTCGGGAGTTTGAAAAGGGAACTGGTTGGTTTTGAGTGTTTGGGGCTACTAGAGTGAGTGACTGAGGGGTGAGCGTAGCTGGCCTTGTTGGTGGTACTTTCCTGCAGGAGGGCCTCGGGCGCCCTGGGGGATACCTACTGTCCTGAATGCATATCCCACCCACTGGGAGCCCAACTCAACTTCGTGCTCGCTCAGAACAGAGCCCAGGAGCGTTCCATTCTCACTAGCAGGTTTGAATCGCAATTCCGCCAGCTGTGAGGCCTTGAGCAAGTCACCTCACCTTGATGAGCCTCAACTTGTTTGCTTATAAATGGGCAGAATACCAATACTTCCCTCACAGGACTGCGAGGAGAATGAAATGGCACAGTAAGTACATCTGGCATACAACAGATGTCCCATAAATGTGACAGCTAATTTTGTAATCAATTCTCTGCTATAAGTGCACTTGTGTGAGTCCTGTTTTTTCCCAGGTTTTCTCTTAAGACTGACTTCCAGCTGCCCTTAGTGTGACACCTTCCACTTGGAGGCCTCCAGGATATGCTGAGGTGGGCCGGGGCTCTCCTGCTCTCCCCCATCAAGGCCAGGACAGGGGGAGGACCCAGGTTGAGGGGTACCCGGGCGCAGGGGAGCATAGGCGGAGAGGCTGCACCTGTGTTTTTAGGCCGGGGGCCACCCAGCAACTGCTGCTCCCCACCCTACTCATCACCAAGAGCAACAGGCCAGGCAGACAGATGCCACCGAGACGGCCTCTCCTCTCCCCCCAGACACCATGGCGGAAAAATGGGAAGGAGATCAAAGAGAAGTGGCCATTTTCCCTGATAAACTTGGCTTAAATGCTGTCCCTGCGGCCAGGCATGAAATCCCCCAGGCTGGGCCAGGGCTGGGGCCAGCTCGCTGCCGTGTATCGACGTTCCATGAATTCCTTTTTGTTTCCTGCTAAGGCGCACACCCGGCTCAAGGTGAGAGCATGCAACTGGGCTGCGGCTTCTCAGATTGATAGATTGCGTTTCTGTGTGGGTCTGTTTCATGCTTGGTGACTCCGCAGCAAAGCAATTATCACTGTGGAATGCATAATGGCCTAATTAATAACTAATGTCAGGTTGGCCTCTGAGCCATGATTATACCTTAGCAAGCCAACTTTTTTCCCTTTTAAACATTCAGAGAGAAAAATATTATTATAATTGACTGGTTAAACTGTCAAAGAGTCCCTGCCCTGTGGACACGGGGTATGGAAGGAAGGCCGCAAGGCCTGGAATAAGGACAGGTAATTTGCTACCAGCTGGCTGTGACCTCGCTCAGTGTCTGAGCATCTCGCTCCTGTCTGCACCTGCACACAGAGCCCTTCTCTAAACCTGAGTCCAGAAAAGGGCTTCAGATCTCTGCATTTAGGAAAGCAGCTGTGTGATCCTACGCAAGTTACTTAACCTCTCTGAGCCTTATCTCTCTCACTTGTAAAATACTGACCATGACAATATCTACATTACCAGCCAGTTATGGGGAAAGAAATGAATTGGTATCCGCAAAGCACGTGGAATGCTGCTGGAACACAAAAATAGCTAGGATGATGTTTGCCAATATTATTATGTGTCAACATTCACTTAATAAATATTTATTCTGCACTTACTGTGTCAACCACCATGTGGGACTGAGGAGGACAATAGTCTACAATGCATGTGCTCCTTCCTTTGGTTAAGTAGGAGGGATGAGCATTATTTGAATAATTAAGCAAACAAATATACAAAGACAAACCATGCTAATCACTGTAAAGGGTCTTCAGTGTATGTAACAGGGAGGACTAAATCCGGGAGGTCACGAAGGCCTTCCCAAGGAAATGACATTTGACTAGAGAGCCAAAGGACACATACGTTCCTGGTAAGTGTGCCCTGGGAGCCTGGCCACGTCTAGAGACATTTCTGGTTGTCACTGGTGGAAGTGCTACTGGTATTTAGTGGGTAAATCTCAGAGATGCTGGTGAACACCTTCCAATGCCAGGTCAGCACCATAATAAAGGAGCATCGGGTCCACAATGTCTGCAGGGGCTGAGAATCCTGCATTAAGTGGGCAAGCTGGGGGCCAGGGGGTGACAGGCAGAGGGCAGTGTGCCCAAAGGCCTTGAGATGTGGAGTGTAAAATAAAGCAGAGAGGGAAGGGGAGCAGGGCAGGAGGGAAGACTGTGCTGGCTGCCAGAGGGCCTCATGGGAGTGGGGGGAAGTCAGGGGCCACTGAAGTTATGGGGGGTTTAATCTGGGAGGCGCATGTGTGACATCAGCCCTGGAAGAGCTCATGTGGGCTGCTGGCGAGAGTGCTGGATAAGCCAGTCTGGAAACGAACGGGCTGGATTCTGCGGGGCCAGAGCTGTCTTCAGGAGAGGCAGGATATGCACAGCTCCCTTTGCCTGTGCAGAGATGGCTCAGAGGAAGGCAGAGAGGCCCCACATTCAGGAGGCACGGAGAGACACAGACTAGAAGGCCACAGAGCCTTGCACATCTGGGTGGAGACCTGAAGGACAGTGGGGATCTCCAGGGACTCCGGGGAGGAACAGCACTTCGAGGGAAGGGAACAGAATGTGAAAGGCATCTCAGCTCTCTGTCCAGGAGGACTGGGGATCAAGCTGGGAGGCATGGGGGATGACTCAATGGCCCTCCCTCACCTTGGATGCTGGCCAGCTTTGTCTGGTCTTGGGAGACAATGGGTTGTGGATAACTATGTTTGCAATCCCTATAGAAAAGAACACCAAAGCACAGAATCAGTCAATAACTTGGAGCTGCTGGTGAGGGTGCAGGTGTCACACCACAGAACACAGAGGAGACTCTCCCGGTTCTTTCTCTCAAACCAATGCCAACCGGGCCATGGCCTATGGTCCTGAAGCCTCTTATAAACCCCCGAGGTACTACATGACACCCAAGATGAATCTCCCACCTCACAGGTAGATCTGTCCTGTGTAAACTGAGGCCACTAGTGGTGGTCCCACCTCCTCACTGTCTGGCTTTTATGCCTGTCTGTTCATCTGTACGACAAGCACAGTAACCCCCTTTCCCCGAGTATGTGCAGGAAAGTGAACAGAATGCCAGGTGTATATTGGGAACACAGGAGCTCTGGCTGCTGCCATGGTCACAGATGTCACCAGCCACAGTCCTCATGCTTTGCTAGTGTTGGAGGGACCTGCTGGCTTCAGCACCAACCCTCTCCTGCACAGGCATTAGTCCTACTCAACAGAAAACATACCGAGGGTCTTTTCTAAGCACCTACCACGTGACAGGCAAGACTTTGCAGAAGCCCCAGCAACAGCCCTATTAAGGAGAAGCAGGAAGTTCCCTCTCTTCCAGATGGGGGAGATAAGCCCTGAGTCACATAGCCAGAGACCTCCCAGGCTGGACCCCTTGTCTTCATCTCCTGCTAATGGTGTCATGTTCTCCCAGAGGCTCAGGCCCTGCGTTAGTACCTCTCAACCAGCACCCCCTTCCTGCCTCAGGCCAGGCCGCCTGTAGTGCTCACATTTCCAGTGCCCTGAGGTGTACCCTGGATTCTGAATTCACTCCCTCCTGCCTTGTGCACCTGCATGGAGATCTTTCTAGCATGAGCTACTGGTCTCCCTGTCTTCATACATCCACAAAGACTCCACAGCACTCCCTTTACCCACAGACAGCACTCAGGAGCCCATGTCCCATCCCACATGTGACCACTGCCCAGCTCCAGGCACCTGCCTGCCAGTGGGGGACAGTCATTCTCCACTTGAAGCTTCCTGTGCGTTATGCAAACTGATGAACATGGCATGCACATTTCCATAAGTCATTCTACTGGGCTGGGGATTTAGCTCAGTGGCACAGCAACTGCCTGGCAAGCACAAAGTCCAGAGTTCAATTCCCAGCATGAAAAGAAAGAAAGAAACCGACAAACATAAAGTCATTCTACTACTGTAGATGAAACACGCTCAGAAGTGACTTGGCCAAGGTCATCTACGCACTGATCAAATTGGTGCTTGAACCCAGGTCTGCCTGTGGCCATGGCCTGTGCTCTCAACCCACCCAGTTCCCATGCTCCTCCCTGCCGAATCTTCCTAATCTCATCTCTTCCAGGAAGTCTTACTGAACTATCCACCTGAACATTAACCTCTTTCCTCTTGGCAGTTTGCTTCTACTGCACATATGCTTTTTCCTTAGTGGTCCTCAGTGGGCTTGGCTTCCTTGCAGGACAGAGCTCATCTCTTCCAGCAACCAGCCCCACATGGAATAGAACACATAGTAGGTGCTTTACCACACCTGCCACACTGTATGCGTCCTTCCTTGTTCCCTGGATGCCAACTGTCTTTTCATTGGTCCAAACATGGTGTCACATGTGAGGCTGTTTCAGCGATCTGTGCTGTGTCCCATGGCCAGGGAGACACTTGGTCCCTCTGGGGCCACCTTACAGCACAGGACTGTGCCCTAGCCTTACCCGGTTTTCTTCCCCTCTTTGGCACAGGAGGTCTGACCACATCCTTGAAATTGGGTGTGGTTTTGTTACAGAGTTCTGACCCAGGGAACAAGGGCAGAAGCAGTGTGGCCCTTTTGGGGCTGGCCCTGGAGGTCTGTGAGATCTACTGTTTTCCTTTTTCTCTATGCCCCAGCTAACAGAAAGCCTCCAGGATGCAGAGACAGGCAGAGTCACGCTGACAAATCCAGATTGATCTGGGTATGCATCTCGGCACTCCTTCTCAGTCAAGGGATCTTGGTGTCCCATCCTCCTTTTTTTTTTTTTGGTACCAGGATTGAACTCACGACCTTGTGCTTGCCAGGCAGGCGCTGTGCTGCTGAGCTGCATCCCCAGCCCTCACCCTTTAAGTGTGTTTCTCTCTGTAGGAGAAACTCAAGTCTCCTCTGTTTTAGGAGTCTCTAGACTACTCCGCAACATCCCATACCATGCCGGCCACAACGAAGGTGCTCCACGATGTCCTATGTCAGAGAGCCGCCTCAGGGCAATGCCAAAGGGCGCTCAGGAAGTGGAGCCCCACTCGCACCCCACTCCGTGTTTCAGTCCCTAGGGCTCAGGGCAGGACCTCTGCTCAACTCTGGATGCAGGATTTTGCTGATCTTGGTTTGCACTGATCTGTGTTAGCCTTTGATTTAATGTACTTTAATTAAGTGCTATTATTTTGTGCTTTTTGCTGAGAATGATTACAGCACAGGCATGTATAAACTTCAGGGAGAAAGCATGTAAGCAACTGTCTTTTGCAGTGCAGGCAGTAAGGCAAGGCAGGAAGATGAAGAGAGTTTAAGGGGGCCTTTGAGGATAGGGAGGCAATGGGGCCCCCTTGCTAGAGGAGGCCTGGCATTTCTGGGCTTTTGGGGCCTGAAGTTCCTATTTGCCTCCTGTGTCAGGAACACTGGCGTATGCTGACTCCTACCTGGCCTGACATTCTGGCCTTATGGAAACTAGATTGTCCTTACTCTGCTTCAGATCACAGTCGTTTCCTCCTGGAAGCCCCCACTGACTCCTCGGGATGCTCCTGAGCCCCACAGAGCTCTGAGGCATAATCTTGCTGGAATTGGTAACTCAATTTACTTGTTGCAAGCAGCTAAACTGTCTGTCTTCTCAGAAGGCCAGTGCTGGTCTCTGTCTTACCTGTTCCTGTGCTTGGTGATAGCGCCCGGCACACAGTATGTGCTCTGTAAATACTTGCTGAATGAATGAATGAATGAATGAATGAGATTCAGTCTCTCCCACTGCCTAAAAGCAAACATTTTTCGCAAGGGAAGATAATCACTTTCAGCTGCAAGGGTCAGCTAGGTTCTGATGCAACTGCTCTGCTCCCCATGGTGGAAACACCGCAAACTGGTGGGCATGGCTGTGTCCCAGTAAAACTTTATTTATGGAAACAGACTTCGGCTCAAGGCCTCTCTGATCTGATGCCTGCCATTCTGGCCTCGGTTCTCATTCACTATAGGGATCTAAGCTGCAGCAGGTTGCCAAAACTAATTTTTGAATTTTTAGGAACTTTTCAAGCTGGTTAATCAATGTAACTACTAATAAAAATTAAGTCATGCTAAACTCAGAGTTAAACAAATTATATTAAAAATAAAGGCACTAAAACATGGGTGAACCTCAAGGCCACTATGTTTAGTGAAATGATCACAGCTCCATGCATCAGGTTCTTTTTCCTCACCAAATTCTCTCTGCCTCCCTGTGTGGTAGGCTCTTTCCACCCTTCTCCTACAGAGAAACTGAGGTTTGCTGAGAGCTGCTGTGTGAACCCAGGTGCATGTGGCTCTGGGCTTATGTCCTTTCTGTTTGGCCACAGTGCAGGACATATCAGGAGTCCAGGTTCACTCTTTCCCACAGCACTGTGCAGGCTCCTGGAGCCACGGATGGCCAAACCGTTTCGCAGACGAGTGAATGGAAATGCTCACCGTCTTCACTCAGCGCATGGCACCATGGCCGACACACAGTAGGTGCCCTGCAAACATGCACTGAGAGGATGAACATGTGACTGAATGGGCACCAGCCCCCTGGTGGTGTCACGGGGCTGTTGTTCCAGTGGCTTCCACCCTGCTCCCTCCCACCCTCAGGAGGCAGCTGTGGGCACAGAGAGCCATGGGATGGACAAGCACCCGGAGGCCTTATCTGCCCACCGACCAGCCCCGCATGGCCTTCCATAATGTGGTCCATTAAAAGCCTTGTAAATTTTCATACATGAAAGTCTACCAGGGCGTCAGCACAGACTAATTGTTGTTAAATGTGCGGGAATGTTACTGCCATGTGGCTAGAGCGATCACTCTTCCTAGCAAGGCCCATTCTTCTGCAGGCAGAAAGCTTACAACGCTCACACAAGGCCAAAAAGCAATTCGTGTCAAAAAGATCAATAATATAAAAATAAAGCATGAGAATTCTAGTTAAAGGGAATGTCATATAAATGTGGTTCACGTCCATGATTCCAAGATTAAAAAATCAATCAATATCGTTCTTTAGATGATGTTATTTCTAATGAGAAATACCCGGAACAACTGCAAATAACTGCTTAACTGGGGGGAAAAAGCATTAATAATTTACTTTATAAGGCAAATGATACCAAACGCAAGAGGACTGCTGCTGGTTCTTAATTTGGTTGTAATATGGCATGACAGGTTCAATGATGCTTTGGTGGGTTCTTGATATTAAATTTGGAAGGATGTTCAGTTCAGCAGAAGTTTACCCCAAGCTGTCAGGGCAGGCCCCAGAGGGCCGAGACTGGGTATGGGCAGCCACAAAGATGTGTCCCATCAAAGCCAGTGTGTCAGCCAGGTGTGGTGTATACCAGCAATCCCAGTTGCAGGGGACGGGGCGAGGCGGGGGTGGTAAGGCAGGAGGACGGCAAATTTGAGTTCAGCTTGGCACACTTGGTGACTTAGTGAAGGCATGTCTCAAGGGAGGGGGGCTTAGGGTTAGCTCAGTGTGACAGCTGTGGGTTGCCAGCGACTCTCCAATTCAGACCTCAGTCCAGACGGGAGTCCTCAGCTCCTCCTGTACTCCAGGCCGCTAAGGGACAGTTCAGCCCTCCAAGCTGAAGGCCGCACCTCCACCCCTGCACTGCCGGCCAAGGGCTGTGTGGCTCGGATGGGCGGTTTCCCGCTCAGAGCCCGCGCCACACCCATGAAAGGGCACCTTCAGTGCCACTGACAAGAGGCGCAGCCCAGTTTCGCGGCTGCTGTCACCCTCCCAGGGCTGAGCCTGCTGGGGAGGAGGAACAGAGGCGAAGTGGCCTGTCTCCTCTTCTCCAGGAGTGCAGCCCCAGGCGCTCTCCACGTGGTGGGCTTTGTTCTTAGGCTTTTCAAGTCTCAACTCACTGAGCTCTGCTGCAGACCCTCTGATGAGGGCATTACAGGATCTCCATGTAGAAGCAGAGGAAGTGGGCTCTGGCTAGGTGTCTTCCCAGGAGAGGTTAAGTGACTTGCCCTAGGAGACACAGGCAAGGGCCAGGACGCAGCCCTTGCCAATTCTCCCAGGCCAGTTCTGCTGTCGGCAGGGCCACTGCCACCTGTCTTGCCAGCTTGTTAGGACCGTGGGGCAGGGCGCTCCCATGTACAAGGGGATGGTCACACTGCTGGGAATGCCGGGGAAAGTGCAGACTGGGGAGTGAGGGAATTAGGGCACGAAAGGCTGTTGGAAGAGGAAGACAACTGTCATTTAATTTCAGTGTAGAGGAAAGACCCTCAGGCAGGCGTGCAGCAGGAGGAACACAGGCAGAGACACAGGATGCATCATGTTGTTGGGGGACCTGCACACGCAGGTGGCTTAGCTTCAGTTCTGATCCCCTGGGGCTCCCGCCCTGGGTCAGGACCCCCCTTGGCTACCCACCACTGGGACAGAAAAGCAGAAAGCCTCTCAGTCCCAGAAAGTGCAGCGCCCGAAGATGGGCCAGTCTCTCCTCTCACTGATTAGCAGCTGGAGGGAGCCTGCTGAAGTCCGAGTCCGAGCTGTTTTCCCTCCCTGCCCCACACCGCGACTCCTACCTCATTCACAACCACAGCAAATCCCTATGGCAGCCGCAAGGTCCTGTGTGACCTAGCGCTCATTCTGTGACACTATGTTTACCTGTGTACTTGTTTCTGTGGGGTCGGGAATTTAACCCAGGGCCTCTGCACTGAGCTACATATACAGCAACTCCTCCCTCTTCAAAAGTTTTTTTTTAGGGATGGGGTCTTGTTAAACTGTTGAGTGCCCAGGCTGGGCTTGAGCTTGTGATCCTTCTGCCTCAGCCTCCCAGAGTGTGCGCAGAGTGCACAGGGGCCCTGGTCTTGTGTTTCTGACCATCCCATGGTGCACAGAGCCACCACCCTTTATGTGCCCATTTTTTCTCTGCCTCAGTTACAGACATGGCCCTGGGTGGACACTGGCCATTTCTGGGTCTCAGTTTCCTCATCACAGACTCTCCCCAACAGAAGTCCTGTGAATAATATGTGAGACAATCACTAAAGAGTGTGTGGTAGGGGTAGGCGTCCAATCAGTCACTGCAGGAGCCTTCCCCGGGAAAGGCAGCAGCAGCCAACCTCCAGGCCAAGCATCAGACAGGAATCGGCCACCCCAGATACAGTGACAGCCCATCAGAAGGTGGCACTGTCAGCAGCCTGGCTCTGCTTGCTCGCTGTCACCTGGTCTGGCCTGGGGAGACTCAATGACAGGTGCCCGTGGGCAGCAGAAGGCACATGCAGCCCTCCACCCACTTGCAAGTGAGGGCCCAGTGTGGATGAGGCTGGCAGGGAAGGGCCTGGCATCCTGTGGGCCACAGCAGGTCACAATGCCTACATCTCTGACCTGGGGGTCACCTCCAAGACCCAAACAACTCAGGCCAACAAACTGTCACCACCCACATTTCAGACACCACAGGACGGGAGGGCTGACTTTGCCAGGACGAGACTTTCTGCTGGTGACCGGTCATTCGTTCATCAAGGACACGGTGTTTGGCTGGGAGCTGCCATGCTGGCCACCACACCTCATTGTCCACTCAACCTGCCCGCAGGAGACAGCAGAACCCTGTCTCAGGCTTTCCTGCCAGGCCCTGTTCCACTGTCACCTCTGTCCTCACGAAACAGGACTCCTGTGTGTCTGCTCTCAACTCCCTCAGCCAGCATGGGTCTTGGAGACCCCCGATTCCATGCAAAGACACTCAAAGGAAATGACCTGAGAGCCGAGGCGCTGCTGGTGCCCCTCACCTGGGTCCCTGAAGTGCAGAGCAGGCCTGGGTGAGGAGCCTGTGTGTCCCTGTGCCCAGCCCCGGCCCAACAGCCGCCGCTGTGCTCTGGGTCAGGAGGGAGAGGCCCGAGCACTCTGCTGTGAGCTCAGGCCCAAGGACTTGGCCCTGCAAGAACTCTGCTCTAAGGCTAAAATATGCCCAAAGATTTGCTTTTCAGAGAGCGGCTGGGGATGGAGACAAGGAGGGAGGGAAGAGGAAGGGGGGAGGCTAGGTGAGCTGAGGAGGACAGGGGAGGGGAGGAATCGGAGAGGAGAGGGGAGAGGAGAGGAGGGGAGCGCTGGCCTTCAGTAGATGTGGGCGCTCTGCTTCTGTACCGCTGAGCACCAGGTGCCCAAAGGGAGGAGCCCGGTACCATCGCCCATCACGGCCTCTTCCACCTCTGCAGGGCTCTGCTGGGGGGTCCTCTCACCCTCTCTTGGATGGTCCCAGGCAGACAGCACTTGGGGCTGTGGTTATCTGACGGCATGACTGGGTTGACAGGCAGCATGTGGCCTGGAGCTCCAACCCCAGGTGGCTGAGGATCAAGGTAGGCCCAGGCCGAGAAGCGAGAACATAGACCTGGACCCTGGGTCTGGATGGGGTATAAGGGCACAGGCAGATGCGCCTTGCAGGGGGATGGGCATAACCAGCAAGTTCAGCCAACATGAGGGGCCAAGTAGAAGGCTTCTCCAGGAGGTTCTTCTGGGTGCAGCACGAGCAAATGCTCCTCTTCATGACACAGAGGGTTGGGGTGGGCTAGCACATAAGCATGTACTGTGCTGCCTGATATATTGCAGTTCCTCAATAAATGTTTGTTGAATGAATAAATAACAACATGGACTCAAATGATGATCTCAACATCATTTGGTAAGCAGGACCTTGGTTGTCTCCCTATACTCCAGGAAGGTGATCATGCCACATAAGCTCCCTGAGACCATGGTGGTTGAAGGGAAAATGTTTACAGAGCCGAGCAACGAGAGCTTGAGACTCACCAGCCACTCAACACTGCGCATCTCAGAAACGCTCACACAATTCTGTGAGCTGTGCCGATGTACACGTGAGGACACGGTGGCTCAGAGACTCAAAGTCCCTTGCTAAGGTCATACAAGCCTGTCAACTTCAGGATGGGACTGGGACCACGGCATCTGACCCCCACACTCTCCTGACCCTGTCCAGGCATGCAGGCCACACCCCTTCACGGAGGATGGAGGAGGCAGAGAAAAGCACAATCCCAGTCCTCCCTTGCAGGCAGGCCCACGGTCTCACTCTTGGGAGAAGTCTCACCTCGGAGTTAGCATAACAAAACTTTTAATTTAGATGTTTTCATCTCTCTCTCCAAGTAAAAATAAGTTTAAAATAATGACTGTAATAAATGAAGGTAATTAATTGTAGTTTGTTCCTTTACTGTCTAGTCAGCTTAATTTTACCTTTTCAACTAATAATGAGAAAATAATTTTTGTGCTCGGAGGGTTAATGATATGTAACTGTGAGAACTGCTAATTGCATGTTGCAATCCATCCATCAACAACCCCATCTGTGCGACTTGATTATGTTTGCTAAATTATTGCTTTGAATTATCTTTCATAAAGCAACTTTTGTAATTAGCGGGGCTTTCGTCTTGCTCTTTTCTCTGTGCACAAGGATATTCAAACTTTGGCCATTTCAAGCTGTCTCCATTAAGCCACCTTCTCTGGCTGTCTTTGTTTCCTGAGCAGGGGAAATCATAACTGTCCTTTAAGCAATCAAGGCAGAAAAAGAATCTTCTTTCATTCACAGCAGGGCATATTCAATTCCTCCCCACTCCCTCCCACCAGCAGGAGGAAAAAAAGAAAAAGAAAAAGAAAAAGAAAACAAAAGAAAAAAAAAAGGAAAGAGCCATTCACATACAGTACATGAAGATAAAGACACCCAGCGCCTGTACACGCCCGGGCTGGCGAGTGAATTTCAGGAAGGAACTTGAGCGCGGTGTATTTCAAGGGGAGGCTGAGTGCCGCGGGGAGGCAGGCACGATGGGCGGGCTATTCAGCTGCAGCGCATTTTATGGGCTGCTTTATGCGACTTGGGACAGTACTTGCCCCAGGGAATATTTCCAGAGAGTGATTAATGCCCACCTGGGAACCTGCAGCTCCAGCCCAGGGCCCAGTGGATTGCAGGAGGGAAGTGACATAAAGGATGAGCCCTCATTAGAAAAATTAAAACGAAAATCGTATTTGGATTATAAACAGCCTGGTGTGTGAGCAGCTTGCTCGGGACCAAGAGGAGGCTTGTTATTAACACCTTTCTTTGACAGCTGTGTCCCCCCCCGCCCCCGGCGTGGGGAGGGACCTGAGAGTGCCAGGGCTTCGGGCTTCCTCAATACATCATGAGGAAAGCAGGGGTTTCGGGAATAGGATTCCAGAGAAATGCAGCCTTTGGTACATTAAAGGCATGATGGAAAGCCCTCTTAAGAAAATTAACAAAGTTGTTTGAAGATCTCCAGCTACTAAAGCCACGTCTACACAATGCGCCACATGGGTTTCGGAAACAAGCGCTCAGCCCTGTCTTCCGCTTCAGCTCCATTAGGACTCTCTCTGCCCCAGTGCTAACTGAGCACCAATGATGTGCCACCGTGCTGTGCTGATGCGTCGCAGCTGCCTGGTTCTCTGAACCCTCGACTGGCACAGAAGGAAGCTGAAGTCCAGAGAGGCCGCAGAACCTCCCCGGGCCACAGGGCTGCTGAAGGCAGCAAGGCGACATTCCAAGCAGGTGCCCAAGTTCCCCGTGGACCTGTGCTTTGTGGGGATCACTGCCCACACCCAGAGTTCAAACCTGTCTCCTACTGCAAAGGTAATCTACTTCCTGCAGGAACAGGAAGCTCGTTCTTCTGGGTAGAAAGCCCGGGCAGCAGGAGAGGGAAAGGCAGCTGCCAGTCCAGTCACAGTAGAAGGCAAAACTTCCTGTATTGGAGGTCACTCATTTGTTTTTCCTCAGTCACAACCCTATGATTTAAATTATCATCCATTTTACAGATGAGGAAATGGAGGCACCGAGAGGTCAAGTAATTCACCTAAGGTCATACAGTCAATAAGCAGCAGAACAAAATTCAAATCTCCCTTGAAACTCTCGAGTGCCAGATACAACATTAACACCTTTCCCTGCATTAAACCTCAGTTAATGCTTCCAAACAACACAAAGAGATCTCTATAGTGTCTTTACCTCCACCTCACAGATAGGGAAGCTGATGTAGGGGGCTAAGTGAAGCTCTGCTCCAGCAAAGGATGAGCTGAGAAGGTGGCACTGTTTCCAGAACAGCTCTGTGTCTGTCCCTGGGCTGCAAGGGGGACCAGCTGCTGAGGAAGCCTGGGTGCTGAACAGTCCTCCTGGGACCAGGGGTTGGCAGATGGGACGTTCTGTTTTTTTAAAAAATCACAAAGCCAGAAAAACACATGCCTAACATTATTTCTTCTTTTGGATTTTGGCTCCACCCACTTCCTGATTCAGGTATCTCACAACCAAATGAACTAGTATTAGTAAATGAACTGCTTTATAAGTAACTATAAATAAGCACACCAACCCACTTGGTAATAAAATGAAGGGCTAAAAACTATGCAGACCAGCAGCATAAGTGTAAATTTAGTTCTCTCCCTCTCTCGCTTCTCTCCTTCCTTCTTCATGGTGCTGGGGATTGAATCCAGGGTCTTCACACTAAGCTACATCCTCAACCCTTTAAAATTTCCTGTTATAGGGTCTCACTAAGTCTCTAAGTTGCCTAGACTAGGCCGGAACTTGCCATCTCTCTGCCTCAGCCTTCCAGAGTGTTACGTTTTACTTTCAGTACTGCCTCTGTGCTTACAAGTGCTCTGTGGCACTTCGTGGACAACAGAATTGAAATACACCCCTGAGCTCTGAACAGTGCCAGTATGGAGCAGCAGCCCCCTTGCCCCTGGCCTCCCCTTCACTTGCTGACCCGGGGTGATTCTAGTCGTTTCCTGGGCTGTGTCAGCTGTGTGAGTGGACATTCTTAGAATCCTGGCCACAAAGTCAAGCAATCGGAGGAACGAGGTTCTGCCCCATCACAGTGCTCTGGAAAGGCATGAGGAGGGGTGTGCCCAGAACAACTCGGCTGCCTCCGAGAACCAGGGCTCGAGGGTTGGCAGGATAAGTGCAGACAGTGCTGACTTGATCCGCACAGTGGGCTAGTGCAAAGGCCTGCGGAGGGGGCTGGTAGCTGTCTGCATTTATCTGCAAGGCTGCTTTAAGAATCGAGTTGCACAGAACGCCAAGGTGGGGCACAGGTCCCCTCAAATATACCCCCAACTTCAAAACCCAGAACCCGGGCAGGAAGGTGAGGAAGCTCAGCTATGGTCACCCGATCTTACACGTAGCCAAACCAGCGAGGAGCTGGGCACAGGCCGGGGAGAAGGAGGCTTCTGGAGATCAGACTGCAATTCCATCAACCAGGACACCTGGGGCTGGGAGGGGATTTGCAATGGGGCAGCGTAGCTTTCCCCAGAGCTCTCCAAGGCTGAGGCCGAGGCTGCCTCTGCCAACTCCAGATGGGAAGGGTGGGGAGCTGGGCGTGCTTTTGTGGCACGTCTTGGGCCTTGGGTCTTACCTCAGCTTGGAAGCTTTTTAATACGGGTGCCACCATCTCTCTGATTTCCTGAAAAAGAGATCAGTGAAGGGTTCATCACAGTGCCAGATGGGCATCCCCACAGCCCCTGGGGTTAGCGTGTCCCGGTATGCCCTGTGGGACCTGCACTCCAGGGGGTCTCATAAGGGACACACACACACTCAGGGTTCCCAACCAAATCAGATGGAGAAACAGCAACTCCAAAGAGGTCCCTCTCCTGCAGCACTTTTCAGAGCCTTTAATGTGATACACACTGGAATTCCGTGGAAGAGGGACAGAGGAAGTGGCAGTTCCCACATGGATTTATCATGGTTTGGTCTTTTATGCAAAGTGCCTTGTGCAATGGGTAGGTCATCACAGACACTCTGAGTAGGGGCAAGAGAAGTGGCCCAATTCTCTCTTCTCTGTGTTATCATCAAAGCCCCTCAGCAAATCCCCCTGTCCTGCAAGGTGCCATTCAGGGGCTGCCTTCTGCAGGTTGCAGGTTCTGCAGCAAGCTCCCAGTTGCTACCATCCCACAATGGCTGTATCTTGTGCCTACTTCTATACCTGTGTCTCTTTCCTCGCCACAATGCACAGCTAATTTCTGAGGACCAGCTGGGTTCCCCTGCTCCTGCAGGGCTCAGCTCAGAAGAAGGGCTTCACCAATGTCAATGGACACTATGGATAGAAGCTGTCTTCAAGGGACATCTGCTCTGGCCACCAGGGGGCCTCTAATTTCCAGACCCGAATTTCCTGACTTTCTTATTGACCTCATGGTTCTCAGACCCAAGAGCTCCACTGGCACATTCCTATCAGTTCTTTCCTGCAGTATAAGAGGGAAGCCTTAGAATTACAGGTCCCAACACACCAACCCTGAAAACTCTGGTCTCCTTTGGGATCCACAATCAGCCAGAGTCACAAGAAAATTGGTGAGAGGGGGCGGTAAGGGGGCTGCAGGGGATGAAAAAGAGAAACAGAAGATACAGACAGAAGTATACAGGTGGTCAGGGAAAGAAACCCATTCATCCTGAAAATCAAGTTGTGCTGCCTTTGCCCTTAGAAAGATCTCTCAGTCCTGGGTCCCTTCTTCACTAATTTCTGTGCCCCAGACCTCTCTGAAATGCTGATACACTGACATAAATGGAACATACAGGGGAGATGCAGACAGTGCCCATGAACCCCTCAGATCTGGTCCCAAGGGGCTTCAGGGCAAAGGCTGGGTGATGGGAGAGATGATGTATGAGACCCCAGGTCACAGTGGTGAACCCAAATGACTATTGAGGCCAGACAGGAAGTGGACAGAAGGGAGCTGGGCTAAGGGGGTATAGCTCTTTGGGCCTAGCTGACAACCCCAGCATAGGCACAGAGCCTGCAGACAGCAAAATCTGCTGGACAGCCTCAGAAGACACCAGAAAGTCAATTTTCAGGTAAAATCTGAGATGCTAAATGTTGGAGACTTTACAGACTAAATAAACACAGCAGGCGACTCCTGGTCCAGGTTCAGGAAATGTTAGTGACAGAAAGGGCCTCTTCAGGGTCACACAGCAAGAAGGCTGCACAGTTGGGACAGTTGGGCCCACATAAGCTCTTTTCATAACCCTACACGCAACTGAGTTCAAAGGACTGGAACCTGGGAGCCACTGGAGGGGGACACTGACAGGGGCTGTGGCCATTTCTGAGGGCCCTCTGCCCCCGCTGATGAACTGCAGGGGAGGCTGGGCAGAGGCATGAGCAGCAGGTGAGCTGGCACCAGTCAGACGATGCTCTTAAATAAATCCTTGGCACAACTCTGCCATCGGGCGAGACAAATTCCAAAACTGAGAATTTTTAGAGCCGTGACTATAACAGGAATGGAAACTTATTCCTCCTAATTACATAATTGCATAATTATGCAGTATTAAAATTATGTAAGTCAAACTTGGAGGCTTAAAACCTGGCCTGGATTTCCCTCATCACCTGGGGGGCTCCACATGGATGGCGGCAGGGGTGAGGAGGGGCATTCGCCGTGGGGGAAAGAGGACAAGATAGAGGGTTTAACTGGACCAGAGAGGTGGGGTGGGGGGAGGGGGAGAGAGAGAGCGACTGAGAGACTGAGAGACTGAGAGGGAGAAGGAGTGCAGGGCTGTGAAGATGTGCAGCCGACTCAGCTCTGTGCTTGCCAGAGATGGGCAGTCAAACAGTGTCATTCTGGCCAAGCCGCGCTCTGTTTAGGCAGAGGGGCAGCAGGTGGAGGTGGAGCCATCAGCATCACCCAGGGCTTTACGGTGCTCAGAATTAAAGCAAGGACTTGTCTTGGCTTTTCTGAGGCTGTGACGGGAGACGCCCTCAGATCTGAGACTCATGCCTCTTCTGGGCGCAGCCTCTCAGCCCTCAAACCTAAGCTTCCTTCTCGACTCGGTCCACAGATGATTTCAGTGAAATCCCAGACTCTGCCCTTGCCTTAACCAGAGCAATCTATGACGGGTGTGAGAAGCATCTGATAGCAAAGGGACTGCGGCTGACTTGCGGGAGGCCTGACTCCTGGCTAGGCCCTCTTCCATCAGCAAGACAGCAACAGGAGCCTGGGAGATGCAGACAGGGGGGTGGAGCTGGTGAACTCCAGGTCTCCTGAGGGCAGCCCCGCCCACCCTCCTCCAGGGTCCAGCACACCCGAGTTGGTGAGGACAGGGCACTGGAGCACTGACCTGCTGCCTACAGGGGGGCACAGGTGGCTGTGGGTTAGGCCCGGCCTCACGTCTGTTTCCTGTGATAGCGCTGATGTGTCACGTCCCTGCCTGTCTTAGGTAATAGAGTCAGGGCCTTAGTTTTTCTATTTGTGTTTATGCTCATCATTTTTTTTTTTTAAATTTAAGAAGCAACAAGGGGGCCTGATAGAAGATAGAAAAGAATTTGTACATTCACCCTGGCAAGAACAGGTACATGTCTGTGCCAGTCTGTTCCTCTTGGGGGTCCTTCCACTGCTGGGGGCTGGTCATTCTCAGGGCCACCCCATGGCAGCAGAGAGACGAAGCTCGCAGCTGGAACTAGGAGGAAGGTGATGCGTGTGTGGGAGGACGGCGACATCTACAGGTGGTGGGACAGAGCTTTGGGGATGGCAGTGGAACCTGTCTCTGCCACCACACAGATGCCAATAGAAAAGCAAAATAAAATCAAGAGCTAGGGCCAAAGTGTTTTGCTGTCAAGGCTAAGCATTCCTTTGATATGGACGTGGAGGGAAAATGGATGTCTCCTGCAGTCCTCAAAAACAATGACTTTAATGGAGAAGTGGTTCGCCCTAACTTCAGACAGCACTGCTGAGCACCACCATGCCAAGAAACCCCGAAAGGCGGGGGACTGTAATTTTTCTTTGTGGCTAATTAGCTTCTTTTCTTGTTAGTCACTTATGTCTACAGTTTTCAAAATATAGTTTGAACAGAGAAAAATCTGCATTCCTACTGAGTTAATTCTATAACAGCAAATATACTGTACCTCAGGTACATTTTTCTTAAATTCCCGGCGGAGTTCAATTAAATGTTTATGAGAATGTTCACTCTCCTCCTGCCGTGCAGACAGCTCGGAAGCGACGGAATTAAGCTCCTTCTGGAACAATAAAAGAGAGAGAGAAAGGAAGAGAGAGAGAGAGAGAGAAAGAAGAAAAAGATTTTTCCCTCTTTTTCCTTTTCATCATTGCACAAAATAGCATACAGAACAAGTTTTTGCAACTTACAAAGCTTAGAAAAGATATTGACTCCTGGCACAAAGGAATAATTTACAAAACCAGGGATGCAACTAGGAAAAAAAAAATTCAGGACAGCTTTTTTGCTCACTAGAAGTTGGGCCAGATCAATAATCTCCCATAAAGTTGGGTGGAGTTGTTGGTTTTATCCCCCATCTCTTCCCCACCCACGCCCCACCTCCTAAATTTCCAAAGGAGTGATGGCATAAGCTTGTCAGTAACTGTAGAAAACATCTCCAAATCGTGTCAAAATAGTAAAGTGCGGCATATTGTATGGGCATATTATAGTGTAAGAAAGTGCTGTCGACAGCTTTCATATATCAGAGGTGGGAACTGTTCCAACTATGACTTACTTACACTTAAAGGTTCATAAATACGCCTCTTAAGATATAGATGGCTTTTTAATTTCAGTAGATTTTGGAAAAATGAAGGTGCCAATAAGAAGCACGCTGACCTTTTGTGTACCCTACGGTAAATCATTTAAGGTTCACTTCGAGTATAAGAAATATTTCATTGAAGACTCCTGGATTGGGAGGAAATGGATTGGAAGGCGCCTTGCCTGTGTGTGTGCAATGAAGGCGTCAGAGCAGGGCTTTTCCTCCATGCACCAGCAAGGGAAAAAAGAGTGAGAAGGAAGGAGAGACGCTGCAGTTCACACTCGTCACAGACAATGTCTGCTGGTGGTACATGGATATTTGGTTGCCCTTGGAGCTTTCTTCACTTTAACGGTGGCAGTTTCACAGGGGGAGTACAATTCACCATGAATTGTCATGGATTTCATTTGCATAATTCAAGAAATGCTCTGTTTATGTGGTCTGCTGCTTTCTGGCGCTATCTCGAAATGGGCTTTTTTTCTGGACCATAACTCGAGGAGCATTTCTGTATATATCACCCGATTATATTCGCAGCAATCAAGCCCCATAATTTCCTAAATCCGGTGGTGCAATAAATTTCTTCAATCAGATTTATTAAAAACACACACGCAGAAGCGGAGTGTATTTCCACGGTGAACTCTTTAATCTAACATATGTATGATGAGGCCCGGTACCGTGTTGAAAGACCCCATTTGTCATCACTAATATACATTCATCTTGCACACACAATGAAACACTTTTACCATTAGATAATGAAATAAAAGTACTATTAACCCACTGCAAATCCTTTTCCCTCGAAGAGACGAAATGCATGGTAATTGTCTTATATCATGTCTGAGAGTCGCTAAGTCTGCTCAATAGCAATTCACCTTACCACCATAAACCTGGTTCCCCAAGCCTGGGACTGCTGCTTCTGGCCTCTGGAGACTTCTGGAGTAATCCAGGAAATAATTTCTGTTTCTAGAGAAATGTCTAACCTTTTATGAGAATCATAAGATGAGGCTGGAGAAGGCAGAGATACAAAAGCAACTGAAAGCAGAGGTAGGGAGGCTGGTGCTCTCCAAGGTGCTGAAACCAATTCTTACAGGAGCACAGGGTAAACCTACTCCCAACCCAAGACTCCCCTGTAATTTTGAGCTAGCTGAGAACACCGTAGTGTGACAAAAAAGGCGAGACTTCTCTTCTATCATCATTTAAAACTAATTGTAGTTTCTAATAAAGAAACTACAACTGACCACAACCAAACCATCAAGAGACTGGGGAGAGAGTTTGTAGCGATAAAGATTGACAAAAGCCCACAGCTGGTGCAGTCAGGTGGACAGAATCTCACTTGGCAGGAGACAAAGAACTGGAGTGCCACGGTCAGTTTCAGTTGTAGCAAAGCAATCATCAAAGTTTTTCTTATTTCTTTTGATATGCTCAGATGCTTCCTTTATTTTATTTTTTTAGTTTTTTGGTACCAGGAATTGAACTCGGGACCTGGTGCTTGCCAGACAGGTGCTTGTACCACTGAAACATATCCCCAGCCTTAAATCTTCTGAAGAAAATGTGTGATTTTTTTTTACATTGCTGCAGGAAAACAGAACTGGAACTTAGGTTTATATCACTTGATTTGGGGCTATCATGCTTGACACCATGCTCTTATCTCATGGACTCTGCACCTCTCACAGCAACCAGGATAGGTGCTGGGAGCCGGACTTTAACTCTCATTAAAAACACCCAACCCGGGTCCTGAAGAGAAATCTCAGAGCAGGTGAACCCAACTGCCAGATGTGTCTGACTGCCATGCCTGGCTCCTTTCACCTGCACCTACCAGGCTGCTAGTGGACACAAACTTGACAGACAGGATGTCTGCTGCACTCACACTGTGGAGAGCAGAGCCCAGCAAGGCAGCAGACATCAGTGACCCCCCTGCCCTGGCCCTGCCAGAAGCCCAGTTCTCCTGCATAGACCTTGAAGGGCAGATGAGGTCACTGATGTCCACGTTGTCCTCAACTTTACCTAAATCTGTGTTCATCCTTCAACCCTGAATTCATGTCACATTTCTATGGTAAACTCCCTAACATCAGTAATAGTAACAATAACAGCAGAAAACTAGCATTTATTCAGTGCTTACGTATACCAGGCACCATCCTGTGTTTCTAATAGCCATCATCTCATGTAACAAACACATTAATGTGTCTGTAAGGTGATTCAAACAGGGTCTAGGAAATAAATTACGGTCAATTCTAATAATTGAGGTATGGCTTATCCCCTTGGAGGATTATAAAGGCAAATTTTTCATGCCTTTCTCTTTAGCAGTCTTCTGATCCACTTCCATATTAGCTGGGGGGTGTCTGGGGGAGCTTGCTTCAAATGATGTAATATAAATGTGTAAGCATCACGCACGTACCAAGAGTTCAATAAATGTGAGCTGATATTAATATTATTTCAGATATACTGAGAGCTCAGAGAATGCCTCACTGGATCAGCAATTCTAAGAGTTCTGAGCTTTATGGGTCAGTAAAAATCTTACCGAAAAGAAAAGAAAAGAAAAGAAAAGAAAACAAAACAAAAATGAGCAAAAACAAGACTCACAGAGCACTGCCAAATTTTACTGCTAGAGAAGAGATTAAAAACTACTCCTTTCCACCCTAAAAGAATGGATATTGGAACATCAACAAAGCAACAGGGCCAAATACAGAATTGACAATGGTCTTTTAAAATAAACACACTTAAAATAAAAAGCTCATGGCACTATATTTATTTCAAAGGAACAGAAAAAATTCTGTCATGAACATAAACCAGCCCTCGTCTGAAGTGGAGTTTAGGAAACACGTGGGCAAACCACCACACGCCCAGCTAGCCGGGCCTCTCTTTCCACAATCTGGCCAAACTCAGGGCCTCTCCCGACTTGGCCCCCAACCCGCAGCCTGAGGGGATCCATGATTAACACAGCCCCAGACTTTGGGCCAGGCCCAAGCAGGGAGGAGACTCATCTGATTAACCGGCCATCAGCAGCAGACAGACAGCCCGGAGCCCGGGCGCAGACCATTCAAATAATGATCATCATAAACAGCCCATTTGCAACTAAAAAGAAATAATTTTAATGAGCTTGAAGCAGATGATGGATGCAGCTGAGGCTCGGGCCAATGTGCAGAGAGAAAGGAAGCTGGAATTGAGCCCCACCCAGACCAGGCGCCAGAGGAAGCAGGGGTTTGAGGAAGGGGCTCTTTTGCTGAGACCGGCAGCCCCCACTGCTTTCTGACTGGAAGTGCCCACTGCCCAGCCAGAGTCCAGCTCCAGGAGGGTCGGCCAGTGGCACGTGGGGCACTCTCAGGATGCAGACCTCAAGGCCTCAGAACATACAAGCCACACGGGGCACGGTGGCTCAAACATGGACACCTGACCATCTGCATAAACTTTGTCATGTTACTATTTCACCTAAATTGCTATCCACTTAGTACTTGGTTTCAGATTGACTGCTGGAGTTTTCTTGGTTGAGATAGGCATAACTTTAAGCTCAATGATAAGTTCAATGAGTTTTTACATCCTTGTAATTGCTGCCCATCTCAGGACATACAGCATACATACCCTGGCCCCTCAGAGGCTCCCTTGTACTGCTAAATGTACCCATCATTATTATTATTATTATTATTATTATTAGGACAGGGTCTTGCTGTGCAGCTCAGCCTGGCCTTAAAAATGTAGCCCAGGGTGGCCTTGAACTTGGGGCGATCCTCCTGTCTCAGCCTCTCAAGCTAACCAGTAATCTGACTCTAGCATCATAAATGCAGCTTGACTGTTCTTAATTTACCAGGAATCGAACTCAGGACATTGCACTTGCCAGGCAGGCACTTATGCCACTGAGCTATATATATCCCTGGCCCCAGCTTGATTGTTTTAAACCCATGTATGACTCTTCACTTTCTTAAACCTAAATAACTACATTTGAAAAGGAACCTTTGTCAACAAAAGTACAACAAAAACAAAGCACTGCTGTCTGTCCTTATAAAAGGTTAGTAAGTGTGGGAGGTGTGACCTTGGATAAGCGATTCAGCCTTAGTTGCTGTATCTGTAATATGGGGATGACAGTTTGTGTCTATAAAGCTATTGTGATAACTGACTGACCCGATACTCCTGGACCATAGGAGGTAAAGTTTTTTTTTTTGTCTTTTTGAGACAGGGTCTCACTATGCAACTCAGGCTGGCCTTGAGCTCACTTTGTAACCCAGGCTGGTCTTGAACTTGTAGTGATCCTCCTGCCTCAGCCACCATGCCCAGCAGGGAAAGCCACCATGCCCAGCAGGGAAAGTTCCAGGCACCGTGTCCAGAGGATGTCAGTCCCTCAAGGGTGGGGAATTGTCTGGCTCACAGCTTTATTTACGGATTTTTGCTCAAAGCCTGGTGTGAAGTAGACATTTGAAAATATTTGTGGAGCGAATGATGGTTACTATGAATAAGCGTGAGATGTGCCTTGTGACTAGGGCAAGATGGGGACATCATCTGGGGCAGCCAAACGTCCACGCTGTGTCTCAGGCCCACACAGAACAATTCAGGGCATTCCTGCCAGCATCCCTGACAAACTGCAAAGAGGTGGCTTCTGGGGCCTTTCCACAGCAGAGGGGCTTAATCTGTCTGCGGTGGGGGAGGCTGGCAGTGTCGCCTGCAGAGGGGTGGCTCTGGGAGGGAGCTGGGGACAACCTGGGATGGAGGGCACACGCTGGCCTGCCATGAGCAAGGAGACAGACAAGACGGATGGCCTTGCAGCCGCCGAGATGGATAACTGAGCCAGGCTGAGAGACGGCCTGGGTTACCAGAGCCATCAATCACTCCCGGGCTGTATGTAAATTTCCCACGCCAAGATGTATTGGGCCAATTATCTGAGGCAGGGGCAAGGGGCGGGGCCTGTGAGAAAGGGCTCCAGGCCAAGCTGGCTGCGCTGCAACCCAGCGGCATGGGTGATGGACAGGTCACACTCGGCAAGCTCAAGCTGAGGCACGGGTGTGTGCTGAGAAGCTGCTGACAACTTCTTAGCACACTTCCAGGACAGTTCACCTTATAATCACTCTCCTGTGCTAGGCGCATGCTAACCAGCACACAGAAAGCCAGGCTCCCAGCAGTGACAGGGACAGGGCAGTCTCCAGAAACATGTCGAGGAAACAAACTGTCATATGTTGCAGGTGCCGTGGTACCTGCAGAGAGACAAAGCTGCTTGCCCAAAGCCACTCTTCTGGTTATTTCCCCAGGTTGCATGTTTCTTTGGATTTTGAGACAGTGTCTCACACTATAGATCAGCCTGGGCTTGAGTTCTATGTCTCCTAGGCTGGTCCCAAATTCACAGTGACCCTCTTGCTTCAGCTTTCTGTGTGCTGGGGTCCTCTGGGTTGTTTCTTTGGAGCTCGACTTCAGATATGGGAAAGGCCGCATTTCTGGACTGTCCTTGACAAAGTCTCATCTGGCCTGAAGATCTAGGAGCGTGGCTGGGCCTGGTCAGTCTGTCCACTGGTCTGTTTGCCTGTCTGTCCATGCATTACCCATCCATGGGCTAATTCAACAGCTATCCTATGGGTGCTTAAAATGTAGCCAATGACAAGAGAGACCCAGGTCCTGTCCACACAGAGCCTTTGGTCACAGACAGCAAAGACAGTTAACCCTACAGCCCCTTGGGCTCTCCCAGGAGCAGCTCTGCCTTCCAGAAAATCTGGGCAGCAATTTACTCTCAGTTTGAGGGAGGCCAAGAGCCACCGCTGGGCAGGCAGACTAGGGCCCCACAGTCCTGCTCTCAGGCAACCCCGTGGCCTCATCACTGTAGACGGGGCCTCAGCCTCACTCCCTCCAGGGGCAGAGCAGGGTGGGACGTCAGCAGTCTGAAGGTGTTGGAGCCCTGGAGGGGTCTGGATCCTTGGGACCAAGACTGGAGATTGGGATGGGGCGGCCGCCAGCCCTGAGAACCTGGAGGTATGGGGAGGGGGACACAGCCACCTCCTCACCCCTGCCCTGCGCCGCCCTGCCCTGTACCAGGTGTTATGCTGACACAAATCAGCAAATTCTGCCCACTTGATCTAACAATTTTTCATCTTCTTTACTGATGTGATCTGGAACAGGTCTCTCATCATTCTCTGGGTGACTACGACAGCCTCCTGTCTGGGCTCCCTGTTGCTGCCCTGACCTTCTCATGGTCCCTTTCCCACCCAGTAGACACAGCGTTCCTGTCAAACCAACAACACACTGCCCTCCTCTGCTCTGAAACCTTCCATGGAAACCTTCCATGATTCCTGCTTGATTCAGTCAAGACCTTGTGAATCATCTCTGGCCTTCCTGCCCTTTACTTCTCCCTACTCACTCTGTTTGGTCACACAGGGTCCTGGCTGGCTTTTAAAGACATCAAGCATATTCCTGCCTCAGGGCCTTTGCACTGGCTGTTCTCTCAGCCCCAAATGCCATGTTTTCAGAATTCTACATGGTCTTTTCCTTGCTTCTTTGCAGTCTCCACTCTTACATCACTCCAAGAGGCCTCTCTCACTGTCCCATTTAAAACCATGTACCTATTTATCTGCCCAGACCACTCTTTGCTCATGTTTTACATGTTGGGTCATCACTTCTCCATTTGTTTACAGCCTGTTTCTACTGTCCAACTCCTGCAATGTCAGGTCCACAAGGAGAAAGATTTTCTTCCTGGGGTCACTGCTGTATCCTCCATACCCAGTGCATAGTAGGTGCTCAGTGCTAGCTGAGTGAACGTATGAGAAATGGACAAATGAAACATGGATTGCCCAACAACCAGCTCCCCAAGTAACGGGCAGGAAGCCAGCCCAGGCTGCTGCAGGTGGGCAGGCGCTGGAGGTGGCCACCCTTGAGCGTGGATGCCAATCAAATGCCTAATTACCTGGTGGCAAGCCCTGAAAACCGGAGCCGCATCTGATCACTTCCTCCTGCCCTTGATTGCTGTTTTATATTCCAGAGTTCTCCGAGTTTATCACCCCACGGCACCAGGAAAACAAAGTAGCCCCCCTCTGACGGTCATGGGGACTGGGCTCCCTCCAGCGCCATTTCAGGGCCAGCCCTTTTGTGTAGCTGGGTGCGCTGGCCTCACCTTCCTGGGTCAAATGGGGATACTAAAGTCCCCATTCACTTGTTCGTTTAGCAAGTGTCCACTGAGTACCTACTATGTGCCAGGCAGCTGGTAGAGCCACTCTGGGGGCTCCTCATCCGTCAAGAGGTGCAGTGCTTACCACAGGATGGCGCTCTCCACCCCTCAGTCCCCCCCCCGTGGTCTGTGCTCCCTATGATTCCTTAGCAGGTAGGATGAGCGGCCTTCCAGAGATCATGACGCTGCTCCAAGTGCACGGTCAGGAGGAGGCGGAGTGCGGCTCTGAGCCTGCTCCACGCCACCCCAGACATCGCACTATCTCGGCAGCCCGGGCTACTTGCACACGTGCTGTCCTCCACGTCATTTCTCTCAGCATCTTCTCCTTTAACACAGGATGGAAGGAAGGCCTGTGGGTTTAGGAAGCTCTAGAAAAACTCACGGGGCTAAGAAAGGAACAGGTGTACAATCCAGGCAGAGAAGGAAGCATTTATCGAGTACCGATACACGTGAGGCGGAATTCCTAGGGCCTTTTGTAGCTGAGCTGGAGTGAAGACAGTCACACAGATGACTGTCCTCAGGGCAGCCCCACAGGGGACAGCTGCCTCCAGTGGAATTGGGGTGGCAGCTGGAGAAGGATGGGGAGGAGGCACTGGAGCACGGGTGTGGGGCTGGGAACCTGGCTGTGCGGGGTGTGGCTGGCCACCTGAATGCCTGCTGGGGACTATGGGGGATTGAGTCAGAATGTCATGGCACAAAAGCAGAACACCGCTGAGGCCCAGAGAAACTGCTGGGCTGGGGAGAAGCACCTGTGCTCAGGCAGCAGGCCAGAGCCCACGCTTGGCGTCTGGGAAAGTGGGAGTACAGTCTCCAGTGACCTGTACACACAGTGGCCAGTGTGTGGGTCAACAGGCAGGGGAGAGGGGACAGATCAGAGTCAGTGCCACCCCGCCAGGCAAAGCGCTGGAGAGAGGAGGCCCTGCCATGGACAGGGTGGCCTTGGTTCAGGCAGGCATGGGCCACACCAGGGGTGCTTGGCATCATCCCCCAGTTTGCTGTTGACTTTGGGAAGCCTCTGACCTCCCGCTGCCCCATCATTGGTTAAATGAGGGCAGGGATGCCTCGAGGGCTTCCTGAAAGGGCCAGAAGAAATTTGTAGATGCAATTTCTTCCTAAACAAATGGAATGCATTACTATTAATAAATGGTCCACGAAGCCTACTTGGTAAGCATGAAGATGGAAAATATTACTTTATTTAAAACATTTTCACCCCTAGGAACCCTTTTTAAAGAAAACCATTTGATAGGGTTGATAAGGAGAGAAGCAAAGGTCAAACGGAATGACCTCTCCATTGCACTGTGGCCCTGACCCCCAGGGCCGCCCTCCCGAGGTGTCCGGTGCATACACTGCCTGGACTGTTCCTTCCAGCCAGGCAGGAGATAGTTACCCCCATGCCGGAAGGAGCCTGCACTGAAAGGGCTGACTGGATGGGTCACCTGAAAGGACTCCACAACAGGACCCCGCTCCAGCCTCCTCCCAATACCTCAGTAAACCACAGGTAACTACTTGGCTGCCCTGAGGCCACCAGTCGGAGATCTTACTTCCCTTTGAGCTGTGTAAGGCCCTGGGATACATTTCTATTTTTTTTTTTTCTTCCATTTTCACAGAAACCCAATGTCTTCTACTTTTCTATTTTTTATTAGATTTTGTTGGTACATTTTGCATATACATAACAATCTGTGGGATACATTTCTTGCCACTTCCAGAAAGGAAAGGACAAGGCTGGCGGTCCAGCTCAGTGACAAAGTACTTGCCTGTCAGGTGTGAGGTCCTGGGTTCAACCCTGAGAATCTCAAAACAAATAAATAAACACATATACACACAAAAATAAATAGAGGAAGGGATAAAGGTAGGAGGAAGATTGAGAAAAACTCTTTTTTTTTTAAATCATGGGCATCAAACCCAGGGCTCCACAATGCTAGATAAACATACTACCGACTTACACCCCCCACCCTTTTTATTTTGTTTTTTTAATTGTGAGACAGGGTCTCACTAAGTTGCCAAAGGTAGCCTCCAACTTGCAATCATTCTGCCTCAGCTTCCTGAGTTACTGGGATGACAGGTGTGGCGGCCACCTTACTTCTACTTTAGTAAAATGTTTATCAGCAGCAGCATGTGATTCTCGCCCAGCTGACTTTAGTGACCCAGAAGCACCAGAGCCAGAGCCACACACCTTCCCCGGTGCAGTCGATACAACAGTGGACCGGGCATCAGCACAGGGCAGGCCCTGAACCAGTGAGAGCTAACCAAAGTTGAGACTATCACTGCAAGAAGGGCAACGCTCCCGCCCCCAAATCACAGCCAGCCACTTCCAAAAAACACCACGGATAAGACCTCTCTCCAAAGCCCTGGCTTCCCAGGAAGCTTTTAAAATAGAGCACTTACCCCACCCCACCCCATTATACACCCGATCAGTCCATCATCAGGGAAGACCAGGAACTGGAGATGGCAGTCACAAACTACAGGGAAAGGTCTACGTGAGTGCGGGCAGCATACGAAGACACACACACAGAGACCCCAAGAGATACATGCACATAAGACGCAAATACAAGCAGGGTGTGGTGGTGCACGCTTACAATCCCAGCACTCAGGAGGCTGATACAGAAGGATAGCAAGTTCAAGCCCAACTGGGGCCATTTAGCAATTTAGTGAGACCCTGTCTTAAAAAATAAAAAGGTTTGAGGATGTAGCTTAGTGCAAAGCCACTAAGTTCAAATCATAGTATGGTAAAAAAAAAAAATCCAACTCACACGCAGAGACATACAGAGGCACAGATACGTACAGACCTGAAGACTGACACACACATACAAATGTATACAGTGGTACATGTGTGTGACACACACACAGAATCATAATAAAGTATATACAGGCATACAAACATACCCAGAGACATAAATACACACAGAAATATATATTTATGTATACAAATGAAGATATGTATGTATACACACAGAAGACACACATACACATTGAAATACACACACTCGCGAGTACTTGCACACCCGCATACACAGACAAAAATACATGGGTTCAGTAGCAAAGCTCTTGCCTACCATGGGCCAGGCCTGGGTTCGATCCCTAGCACTGTGAAAGAAGAAGAAAGAAAAGAGAAGAAAATGACATGCTGGCACATGAACCCAAAGACATAGAGACATGTGGGGCCCGAACCACAGACCATGTTTACGGGAGACTCGGATACTGACGCACACAGAGTCTGAACAGAGCTGGGTTTGCGCAGCCCGGGGAAGACTGCGCCTGAGGGCCGGGCAAGCTGTGGTTTGGTCCCCAACTCCTCACCACTGGCTGCTCCACTTTCCTCCCGCAGAGCCTGCGGAGACAGGGCCAGCGTGGTCCCAAGCTGGGAACATGGATGGGGTCAACTGCTGCTGGATGCTCCAGCTGAGAGCGCCTAATGCCTGAGCCTCAGTGTCCTGATCTGTAAAATGGGGATGATGCTCTGTGGGTGTCATTCCAGTTGGGGAGACCCAGGCTGGGGGATCTCTCTGGCCCTGCAGGGGTGGAATTTCCCCCCACAGCACTTGCCAGCTCTGAGCCTGGGGGAGTCACTTCTCTGAGCCTCAGTCTCCCCTCCTGCAGTGTGAGGATAACAGTGACACTCAGTGCAACCCAGT
>PVJX010005181.1:0-87467 GCA_004027295.1 Dolichotis patagonum | reverse complement strand
GTGTAGATTTCCCTACATGAACTTAATGAAAAGCTGAAAAGGCTGAATTTTAAACAATATGAACTTCAAATCATCTAGTATAATCTTAATAGTAAAAAACAAAACAAAAACCCTAAGGCCTAGAGAGCTCTTAAATGCACTATGTTACACATCTACTTCTTCACATAGTTCAACCAGAAAACATGTATTCTTTCTCCCACATAGTTTTTTAAATAACTCCGTTATTTAAAAACAAAAACAAACACTAGGACAAACTTTTTTTTGAGACAGAGTCTCCCTATGTTATCTAAGCTGGCCTAGAACTTAAGGCGATTGATGCCCTCGCCTCCCAAGTGCCCGGACTATACATGTGTACCACATACCTGGCTTTAATTTGCTTTATTTCTATTGAATTAACTAAGAAATGTCTAAGAACACTATTACAAGAAAGATTTCTTGCTGTTTATCTTCCCCTGTAAAGTACTATGAGAAGAACTTATAACCTATTTTTTATAAAGGATTTACTTTATAAAATGCTAGAAATCTATGTAGGAGAATTATCAGAAGACATAGCAAACTCTAAATCATCTTTTATCATAAGATCAAGTGTGTGAAAGCTAACATGAGCAGCAAAACTCACATGGGATTCTGTAGGCTTTCAGAGCTCACAGTATACTCAATAGCCAATCACAAGGAACTTTTACAGGATTCAAAAAATAGAAAAACCGGGCCGGGGATTTAGCTCAGTGGCTTAAGCGCCTGCCCGGCAAGCGTAAGGTCGTGAGTCGTGAGTTCGATCCCCGGTACCAAAAAAAAAAAAAAAAAAAAAAGAAAAATAGAAAAACCTAGCTGATCTGAAACTGAAATCTGGCAGGTTAAGTTATACATTCTTTCTGGAGCTCCTGAGTAAAGTTTAGAATAAAAAAGCAGACAGGCCAGACATATAGCTCAGTGACATAAGTGCCTTCCTGGCAAGTGCAAAGTCGCCCGTATCAGTGTTTCAAAGCTTTGTGCCCTATCTGGTGGGAACACTGCACAGCAACTGAGGTCAAAGATGTTGAAAATGAAGTTTGCCTTTACAGACAAGTTAGCTTGCCTAAAAAGATACCTCAGAGGTAGCCTAGAAAATAAAATATCTTTCACAGTGGCCAGAAGTGTTATTTTCTTACGCTCTAAGCAAAAAATTATATAAATGAAAATGATTATTAAACTTGCCTTCAAGAACTAGATATTGCCTTGTTTATATGAGTTAATTCACTTCATCCTTTTTATAAACCCATGAGTAGGTACAATTATTATTCCTTTTTATAAATGCAACAAAAAAGGCTTAAAGAAGTAAAACAACCTAAGAGCTAAGTGTCACTGAACAGGTAGTAAACATGCCGGAAGTCAGTTCTCTCCCTTTAGGCCCTCAGCTAAAAACCTATATGTCAAATTTAAGTAAGGCAAACCAACTACCAAGTAGGCATCCTTTATATACTGACCCCATATTCTTCCTCTGAATGGTAAGGTCAGAAGCTAGTTTATTAAAAATGCACAGGCTTTCTACTTTATAAACATCACTCTTTTGTTGATGTCCAGGAGCAGTATTTTAAAAAGTGAAATAATTTTTTTGACTATTGCTCTGTTCATGCTTATTACGTAAGTGCTAGTCTACTTCACTACTAGCACTTACCACAGTGTGTGGTAAAACACATTACAGTTACATGAACACTGACAAAGGACTAAAGGAGGAACAAAATTTCACAGAACTATCAGACCTGAATGGAACAGCCTTGTTTGGAACATTTCATGCCCCAACAAGTGTACTCTGGCTTGGGAACATTTAAGGATCTATTAACTCATGTGCTATTTTCCAAGTCATGAAATAGCAATAATGCTTTCTTTAAAGAAAGTTGTGTGTTAATGTTTCTTAACTGGTAGTTGAAAATGAGACAATTAGATGGAAAGTACATTAACTGCCTGCAGAGGTGACCTTTTTATTCTACTGTTCCAGTCAGTGAATGCAGCCTCATACAAGAACAGACTGTAGTCAGGCATGGTAGCAAACGTCTGTTACCCCAGCACTTCTGAGGCTGTGGCAGGAGGACTGCATGTTCAAGCTCAGACTGGCCAACTTAGGGAGAACTTTTCTCAAAATAAAAAAGGGCTGAGGGGATGGGTTGTACTTCAAGGTGAGGTTTTGGGTTCAATCCCCAGTAATCCCCTCTTCCCCAAACACCAGATTCTGTGGGTCTGAACAGTGAAACCAAAACCAGCAGAATCTTCACTGAAACCACCTTGTCTGCCTGCTAGGAGGCACCTCTCATTACAATAACTGAGGATGAAAATGCTCTCACTGAAAACGCTATTATTTTCATCTTAAAAGAAATACAGGTTACAAACAAACAAAAATGATAAAACTCCTATTCCAATTATAAGGCATACAAACTCTCTATGCCTACATTTTATAATTAAGACTGTTTGCCCTGGGATTTGTTATGTCATAAAATAGAATCTTCCTCTTTAATTTCTTCCTATAATGTTTTTTAGTGTAACAATTTTTTTCTTGTACTGCCAGGAACTGAACCTGGTGCCTTATACATGGGATATTCAAATAACAAATGGGACATAACCCAAATCATTTTGAAAAAATGGTCCTAAATCTGAATTCAGTTCTCAAAGTATTCCGAGAACAAAAAAAATTTCATCATTTGAAACAGAAACATGAGTTTAAACTGTAACTTACAGCTTTTCCAACAATTAATTATATATATTTCTGTCTGTGAGAAATAATGTCAGACTATAAGCAGAACAACCACAGGCATTACAAACTAATAAAGTCCAATACTCATAGCTCTATTGGTCTCATAATTTTGAGCTTGTTTATATTTAAATAATTTTAATAAAATTTTTTTTCATTAAACATCAGAACTGGACACTTGGATGTTTTCAGCAAGTAAAACAAAATGACCCATCTGAAACACAGTCAAGTATAAAAAAGAAAATCCCAAGGAAATGGTTGTCTTCCTCAGGAGCTGCTGAAGAGACAGCAAGATGCAGCCCGCCTGGCTGCTGTGTGGATCCAGGATGTACCCAGGAGTAGGACCTGTATGCTCTCAACACTGCTCTCTCAAGTTCCGGCACAGTGCCTGACATGTACCGTAGTAAGTGAACAAGTACCTCAGGGCTATTATTTCATTCTAAGGTGCTCCCATTTTCCACTGTAAAATGAGCTATGTTTATACTTGCTCATTTATGAATGGCATGATGATTAAGTCTAGTAGTAGTAAGCAGATGGTCAAAACAAATGTTAGCATGCATTAGAAATTCAAAAAAATCTGAAGAATCTGAGAAGAGAAAATATACAAGTCAAAAGAAAATTCATCTTAATAAACCAAAATATACATGTTTACACAGAATAGGATTAAAATTAATTTCAATTTCCACTTATATTTAAGCTTTCCAAAAATGCCCTAAAGAGTAGTACTACTAGTTTTAGCCCTAAACCAGATACTTTAGAACAGAGAGTGTAAGGAGGGGTGTGTGTGTGTGTGTGTGTGTGTGTGTGTGTGTGTGTGGAGAACTATGAAAAGGATCACTATGTTTAGGAACAAAGATTGAGGATATAGCTGGGCATGGTGGTACATGCCTATAATCCCAGTACTACAGAGGCAGAGGCAGTCAGGCAGGCTGCCATGAGTTTAAAGCCATCCTGGGTTACATAGTGAGTTTAAGGCCATCCTGAACTACATAGTGAAACCCATCTAAAAAAATAAACAAAAGCATCAGGATATGGAACTTCTCTATTCATATTTACTATATCAACTAGTAAAGTTTCTTAAGATATTCCTGTGCCTCTACATTACATTGCCAATTTTATAATATGTAAGTGAAGTGTTAATTACCATACAGTGTACAAAAAGCAAAGATTAGTGTCAGACAGTTAACCCATAATACCATAAGTCACCTCAAATAAGCAAACAGTAGAAAAAATACAAGTTAAAATATGGTGGTTAATACTC
The DNA here is from genome assembly GCA_004027295.1 of Dolichotis patagonum. Taxonomy (NCBI): domain Eukaryota; kingdom Metazoa; phylum Chordata; class Mammalia; order Rodentia; family Caviidae; genus Dolichotis; species Dolichotis patagonum. The sequence goes on along the minus strand of PVJX010005181.1, from coordinate 83,484 downwards.
ACACAAGGCAACTGAGGTCTGCCAGATCATCAATAAAATCAAACAACTGACTGATATCATACGTGATAGAAGGGCTGTTGGGGTTCATTCTCTTCAGATGTTCTTCATACATTTTACAAACGCCTAAAAGGAGGAGGAAAACCCAAGAATTTACAACTGCATAAATTATTACATGTTACATTTATTTTACTAAAGTTGGGCTGAAAAAACTTGAAGTACTGCCTCTATCAGTTTAAAAAATTTTACAAATTCTTTGGAATGTTACTATTTTGTGCCTCAATAATAAAATGACTACTTCAGTGGCGCTAAAGGGACTTCAAAGCACTTGACTAGCAAGCCACAAGCCACGAAGTCCTGGGTTTAACCCTGGGTAACACAGAAACCAACCAACCAAAACCAGTAGCAAGTGCTTCTTCTTCTTCTTTTTTTTTTAAGCAAGTGCTTGTTAATATCAGGTTGTTCAATACATCTTTTTAAAGCCATACGGTATATAAAGGAGATATCACATTTGGAAAGATGGATGAGAAATGGACACTTCGGTATCTTGCCTTCAAATTTTGGTGCAATGGTAAAACAACAAAATCCAGCAATAAGTGTTAAAGAGTTTATTCTAATATAGTACCCAAGCTCCTAAGATTTAGAAACAGACAGACCTAAATTCCAACTCTATCTTTACTAATCTTGAAATCTTGAGCAAATGACTCTATCCCATGAACCTTTAGCCTTCAAACAAAAATAACAGTACTTCTTCATAGGGTTGTAAGGGTTATAAGAAACAAGGCATATGAAACATGAACACATGTAAAAACTTACTATTTTTAACCCAATAAAATGAGTAAAATCATACTGGTAATTGAACAGGGGGCTTTCATGCTAAGCTACATCTCCAACCTTTCTTGTTTTTTATTTTGAGTCTGTGTCTTAATAAATTGCTGTTATCTAGGCTGGCCTTGAACTTGTTATTCTCTTACTTCAATTTCCCAGAATACTAAGATGGTGTGTACCACATACAACTACCATGGAATACTTTTAAGACTACCATGATGAACCAGACAAAGCAACATAAATGTTAAATTTTGCAGAGGACTGAGTGTGGTGGTGCATGCCTGTAATACTAGCACTCTTGGAGTCTGAGGTAGGAGAATTGCAAATTCAAGCCCAGCCTAGTAACTTAATGAGACCCTGTCTTAAAAAAAAAAAGTTACCTGGAAAAAACATGTTTTACACAGTAACCCACAGACCTTTATTGTATCTTAACTTTCTAAATATCCTAATAAAAAACAATATTCAATCACAGAACTATCAAGCAACTATCTTACAGTTTTTGATTGCTACTCATATACTACATTATGATTACATATCACTCAGAAGTCACTGAATGGAGAGAAAATAAAAACCAGGAAAATGGATTTAGTGCTCATTTTAAAGAGGCAATGGTCTATAGCTACCATCGTAATGGTGAAAGACTGAATGCTTTTCTAGCAAGAAGACTGGACTAGCTACTCTTGCTACTTCTATTCAACATTTTACTAGGTTCTAGCCAGGTAGGTCAGATATGAAAAAGAGCTAACAAGCATTTCTATCAGAAAGAAGCATCATTATTTATATTTACGGATTACATAACCTTGTAGATAGAAATTCTCAAGGAAGGAAACAAATACCCAGACATTCCTCATTTAATGACTGAATAGGGTCCTGCAATCTAATAGACTTGGTCACTAAATGAGGACTTGTAAATGAGTAGATACAGTACAATATTGAAGACAAAGAAATGGTCGAAGGAAACTCCAACCTGATGCCTTTGTTTTTATTTGCATAACTCTTGCACTCAGTACTGTAATGTGTAACAGAACATAAAACTACAGCACAGTGCTTGTCAGTGGCTTAGGGATGTTGGGGGCAGTACAGGTAGAATATGGATTTTCAAACTAGTGAAATTATTTTGTATGATAGTCATGGTAGAAAGACATCTTTATACATGTCAAAACCCTTAAAATGTTCAAAGTAAAGTGTGAACCCTAAAGTAAATTATGAGCTTTAAGTAATAATAATAATGTATCAGTATTGGTTTATCAACTACAACGAATGCATCACATTAACACAAGATACACTAATAAAGGAAACTGGGAAGAGAAAAGAAAGGGTCTGTCAGACCTATACTTTCCGATCAATTTTCCAATTTTCCCATAAAACTGCTCTAAAAGAAAAAAAGACTTTTTTTCCCAAATCCATTTTAATTCAAGGAGAAAAACAAAAGAAAAAAACCCTAAAAATTTCAAAACACATCAATCAGAGGGCAACAATGGTACATACATTGCACACTGTCACCCCCAAATCATTTATCCAGAGCACAAGACATTTGCATTCAATTGTCCAAACCATACCAATACAAATCTTTCTTCAGTGAACTCAGAGAAATCAGTAGTATAACTATCTTAACTATTTTTTTATAAACATATACATACTCATACACATATACATACGCTATTTCAAAGGCAGACTATAATTATAGAAAAAGTGAGGGGGCAATTAGGGAAGAAAAGCTCTGCTTCATAGAGGAATAGTAAGTGCAAGAAACAAAAACAGAAAATTACTATTCAGCAACCAACGTGTGGAAACTAATTCAATAATTACATTTTAACATTTCTTAACCTTTTTTTTTTTTTTTTGAGGTGCTGGGGAATCAAATATGCTAGGCAAGTAAGTTCTCTACCCTCATTTTAGAACTCCCCCCAACCCTTCAGGTGACTGAATGCAGGACCTTGTGTACAGTAGGCAAGTGCTCTACTGAGTCACATCCCCAAGACATAAGCTATTTAAGTAGAAAATACATTACTACTTCTAGTGTAAAACAAAAAAACTATGACACTATGAAAACATAAGAAGCTTAAATGCATATTGTTGCATGCACGAAGCCAGTAGGAAAAGGTCAGGCATAATTAGGCCATGCCTAATAATCCCAGCTAGCTGGGAGACTAGGGAAGGAAGAAAAATTTGGAAGTCAGCCTAGGCAACTTAGCGAGAACCTGTCTCAAAATAAAAAGGGGGTGAAGATGTAACTCAGTGGTAGAGTTCTTCCATAGCACGCATGAGATCCTGGGTTTAGTTCCCAGAAGCAAGAGGAGTAGGGAAACAGAAAAAGTGAGACATAGAAGAGTATAGGTGTTCATTCAAACAAGCACAGGTAGGCCTTCATTCACATGGGTCAACTAACTAAATTGATGGCATCTGGAGAAAAAACTGCACCTGTACTAAACATACAGACTTTTTCTTGTCTTTTCCTAAACAATGATGTATTACAACTATTTATGTAGGATTTACACTGTACAGAGAATCCTAAGTAATCTAGAGATGATTTAAAGTATGTGGAAAGTAAGGGTATATAATATACATAAATATGCCATTTTATGTAACAGACTTGAGTATTTGCAAAAGGGTCCTGGAACAAGCCCCTCAAAAGGCACCGAGGAACAACCACATATGACAATCTAGAGAAGGCAACATTACCAAGACAGTAAAGAGACCAGTGGCTCTCAGAGTTTGGAGGGTGAGAGGGAGGGACAAGAAGGTGAGACAAAGGATTTGTAGAATAGTGAAACTAGTCTGTGGCTCTCAGAGTTTGGAGGGTCACAGGGAGGGACGAGAAGGTGAGACAAAGGATTTGTAGAATAGTGAAACTAGTCTGTATGATATTGTAAGAGTGGATCCAATCTTGTGGATTTGGCAGAATTATAGAACTGCACAATGCAAAATAATGAACCCTAATGTAATTCTGTTTCATTTTCCTGTATCTTAAAGCATACTAATTAAAAAACATAATGAAAGCATATAGAATTTTTAAAAAGGCTTTATAAAATCTACAATACAATGAGACAGTATCCCAGAATTAAAGATCAAACATGACAATTTAGATACTGTAACATTACACCAAGGTAGCAAATACACAGTTTACCTTAAGTGCAAACAAAGATATCAGCAGAGGAATGGACTTGAAAAGAGATCATGAAAGTTTCTTGCTCTTCTTTAAAATGAAAGGAGAAAAATCAGAGCAGAATTTGATGGCAGTCTGGACAGAATGACACCCCTTCCCAGGTATCCCTGGTTATAAATAGCTTTTTTCACAGGTGTACTTACTGTTGGTTTTACTTGATTATAAATCTAATCCAGTTAGTTTTGAATTATCAACAGAGTTAAGGACATGTCCAACAGCAAAAACAAAGTGACTATGTAATCTCTGTGGAAGTGAAGAATGGCTAGATGTAGTGGCACATGCCTGTAATCCCAGCAGGCTGAGAATCACTGGAAGTTCAATGCTAGCCTGAACTACCATACAGCAAGACTGTATCTCAAAAAAGGGAGGGAGAAAAAAAAAAAAGTGAACAACGAATAATTTGCTAGAAAATATGCGGGGCATGTGTAACTTGATATAAAGATTAAACATAAGAATAAAACTGACTTATGAAAATCCAATATATATGCGCTAATGGTATACTGAGTAAAAAAACTATAATCCTCTGCAGGGGGTGTCAGCTTATCAAATACACAATAAATTATGTTGATTTGTTCCATTAGCCCCTATTCTGTTTTATTTCCTAACATTGTGATGTACTGTATCCAAATCTCAATTTGGTTATGTAACAAGGACTATTAGCTGCTAAAAACTACCTTAACAACTCTACAGTGCTGGAGTTTAACCAGAATAAACAAGGAGTGCTGTGAAATATTTACATAATGAAGCACAGTATAATAAAAGAAACAACAGAATAAGAGGCTTTGGAAAGTCACTGAATATATGCATGAGCTTGATTTAAAATAGTACAATAATCTTTGTAGAAGAAATACCCCCAAATTACAGCCCATCCTAAATACCTACCTTCCTGCTCAGATTAACAATTCAAGAAATCTAGAGGGGAAAAAAACAAAACAAAACTAGTTTTGAGGGTGGTGGTGGTGGAGGGAGTTGACTGACTGACTGACTTTTGTGTGTGTGGTCCCGGGGATTGACCCCAATCACTCTACCCAAGCTCCATCTACCAGACCTTTCTACTTTTTTAAAGACAGCTGCCTAGACTGGTCTCAAACTTGTGCTGCTTCTGCCACAACCTCCTGAGTAGCTGGGCAACATACTTAATATGCATAGGCATAACACATTTTATAAGTATCAGGGGTAAAAAAACCAAAGATTTCTATACCTGGACTGGTATGAAACTTACCTTCCATGCATTCATTAACAGATTCATAGTCAGCATAAGTTCTGCCTTCTGGCCTCTTGGTAGGTTGCACCAGCAAAATAGTGTGAGACTACAGGAGAAAAAAAAGATTTCAATTTAAGTTTCTAATTTATAGTTGAGAAATTCACAGCATCATAACAAAATTCAAATCTGTGACACAATCTGTGGTACCAGGGACTTAATGATTGTTATTAAAACTAACCTATTATGCTATTCACCCTATAATATTTATGCCTTTGCGCAATTATTAGCAATTAAGATTTACAATTCCCTTACACAGTCTTCCTTAGTCTCTGGGTCTTTAGTAATTGCTTTCTCGAATTCCAAGTGTACTTACTGCCCTTAAGTACTCAACAAAAGCAACTTTCTACTGGCTTTTCTTTTGCATCTTATCTTCCCAACCAAATTATAAACCTGCTATGGTTTTGTCTCTGCGGGTCACCCTTTATTAAGTCCCTAATAAAAAATTTATTATTCTCTCATGAAAGGAGAGAAAAAGGGACACACTGCAAACACTTTATATATTTTTTAAAAAACAACAGTGGAATTACATTTTACCCAGTTGTTAGACTCTAACATCAAAGTTTAAGGCAAACCAGCAATATAAAATAAATATATATAGTAAAAATTACCCTAAAAAACCTATTAAGCTATCTATTAGATCACTTACTTTAAAGCATTCTTATAACAAAATGAATGAGCAAACTAATTCATGCTCACTGGTGCAGGTTTTTATTGGAAGGTCAATTTTAGGGTTTCTCAACCTTGACACTTTTCAGGCTGGTCTTGAGCTTGCATTTGTAGCCCAGGCTGATCTCCAATTTGCCTGCCTCAGCCTCCTGAGTGCTGGGATTATAGGCATGCACCACCGCATCCATTGGGTCTGCTGAAATTCTATCTCCATCCAATTTTTTTTGCCAAACATGTAAGATTCATTACTTAAATACTAGTTTTATGCAACTCATTGTAAACTCAATTCCAAGTTAAACTACTTACAATTTCTTTTCTTTTGCAATACATCTTTTTTTGCTAAAAAATAAAATATCATAATGAACTCCCAAGGGGCAGATGTCTGAATTTTTAACTATCAACAAACTGGAACTAAAATGGCTGATATTTACTTTATGAATAAACAGAAAAACAGTACTTGAATATTACATGTAATTTTTTTTGTACTGGGGATCAAACTGACAACCTTGCGCTTTCCAAGCAGGCGCTTTTGCCACTGAGCTAAATCCCCAACATATAATTTGAAAGATCATACTCCTATTCCTTCCCACTAAGTAATTCTGATTAAAAGGTTGAGGGTTCTGAGATAAAACTAGAACTTAGTGACAAGAAATAAACAGTAATTTACACCTATAATGACCTGAACAATGTGTTTTGTTAAATTATGAGTAACAAAGCATTTTATTAGATTTGCTATAGAGCACACAATTTTATTTTATTTTATTTTTTGGTACCAGGGATCAGACCTCATGCTTGCCAAGCGGGTGCTTATGCCGCTCAGCTAAATCCCTGGCCTGTGCACACAATTTTTAATAAGCCAGTTATTAAAAAAAAAAAAAGGCAGTTTCAACATGTTATTTGTTAAGAATAAAATCTTACTGAAACTGCACTAGCATTCTTGCAACAGCGCTTGTCCTGCATACTAGCTGTAGTAGCTACTATAACACTCATTTTGTTTTTACTCTAATACAAACAAAAGCAGTAATTTATTTGAAAAAGCAAACGTATGGAAATAGTTACACTGTATACTGCTTTTTATATACCACCTTTAATAAACCTATGGGCAAACCTCTGTAATTTGGATATTTACTGCCCACAAAAATTAAAAACTACTATAATGCAATGTGATTGAATTTGAAAAACTAGTCAAAAAGCTTATTAAGTGGTGATGCATTTCTGTTAAAAATATTTTAGAGAGTCTAACACCTAACAACATATGATTATTTTTATCTTCGCAGCTTAGTCTCAGAATCCTTGTCTTATTAAAAATCCAAAAACATTTGTCTTACCAGCTACTTCCTCCTGAACAAACTCAGTCCTTGCCTTTCTCACAGTCCTTTCTCAGGGAAATGACCAAACCAATTATATACACACATGTACCTTTTATTTCTATTTACCACAATAGACCAAAAACACTGTAATACCCAAATGAGGAAAGTTATACAGGATTTCTTTAATCAAGCTTTATTCTCTCTGATGATCAAAGAACAGTGATTCTTTCTGAGGTTTTTCTTTTAAAGTTCATAAAAATGAACACTAAGAATCGCCATCCTAGTATTACAGAACTGTATACACTCATTGGTTTCAAATGTTTCCCCTGAACTACAGATAAATAACAGCTTCCTTCACTCATTGTTCAATGAGAATGGACTGTTGATACTAGCAACTGTTCCGTTCTCAGATTTTAATCTAAACGTTTAACACAATAGCAAAACCAAGCAGAGAAAGAAGGAAACTCTGAGAAGAGTGACTGGGCCAAGGTCACACTGCTAGGTATACTAAAATAGGAACTGAAACCCAGTCTTCAATTCGCTGCCCTCCGGAGACTACAGTGGAGTCACACAGTGACATATCTCAACTGAGCAAAGTACAACCTGAACAAAGTTCCCCTTTAACAGTAATTGCATGGGGTAACCTCGATTCCTCCTCATCCCCGCAAGCACCTCTCTTTTGTTGATTTATACACATAATGAAGCCAATAAACACCCATTCTCCACCAGCCCGGTGAGCCCATCGGTCCAGACTCCAGCCCCATGAGAATATAAAGATTAAGAGGAGGCTGGGGGCTGGTGGAAACGCCAGATAAGGCACCTAGGGGCTTTGGAAAAGACAAACTACTTTTTCCAGCTGAGGAAACACTACAAAGCCAATACGACTCCGCTTGGCCCACCAGGGGTACATTAAGCTGGCGAACCTGTTTCGGGAAAAGGTGTCAGATACCCCTAGGCCATTGTTCCTACAGCAGGCTAGAGTATCTGAAGGGAGAAAGCAACCACCCCACGCCTCCCTCTACTGAGCAGCGGCTGGGAGAAAGCATCCTCAGGCCCACGGCACGCCTTGGCCCAACCAGCGGGCGGATGCGGGTCCGGGGCCTACAGCCAGGCCGAAGATTCGGCGGCGGGAAGGGAAAGGGTCGGCCCGCGCGCGGGAGGCGGGGGCAGAAGCACGCTCGCGCTGGATGGCTGAGAGCGGGAATAGAAAATGTAGAAGGAACGGGGCGCCCCGGAGCCAGTGGACTCCGGTGGCCGTTGAGGCCTTTCTCACCATCGCGCCAAACCCTTTGCTGCAGCAAACGCCGACTCCACAAGACACACACGAGCTCAGCCGCAACGCCGCCAACAGCCAATCTCCTCAAGAGAAGCCACCGGAACTCGTCCAAAAGACCATAGAGATGAACACTCTTCCGGCAGCTAGAGAAGATGTGGCTGTTTCAGCCATCTTGGATAAGGGCAATGATTTAAGTAAGGGAAAGTTTCGGAGATTTAGAAAATATTATTTCTTTCAAGACTCTTTCTTCTGTATTGTAGTTCTTAGGCATATGCTAAAGTGGTCATCGGTTTAGAGTGACTCCCCCCAAACTTCTTTCACTAGCCCTATTAAAAAATGGCGGCAATATGCATTTCCCGGGCCATAGGTCGGTTGTAACCCGGAAGCAACCTTCTAAGGAGGGGGCGTTGAGACAATCCGGAAGCGAGTGTAAAGAAAAGGTGCCACTTGGCGGCCATGGCAGCTGTAGTATTGGCGACTCCGGGTCAAGGCCCGGCGAAGTGGAGTACTATGGGCAGCATCGGGTATAGGGCAGAGACAGCTTTATGTCAGCTTAGCTGGTGAATCCCTGCATCCCATCGTTAGAGACTTGCGGGACTCCTTTCCCCAATCTAGACTGGGAGGGGAGTGTGCTGGGATCGGTGGGCTGGTCCAGGCTTGGGGGAGTGGATCAGCTGCGGGGCCATCCGACAGAGCAAAACGGGCGCTCAGACCACGCTAGAGAAGTTCGCTTGGGTTATCCACCTTTTCTCGCTACTATCCAAGACCTTGTGTGGATGTGTGTGTGTGTGGAGAGGACCGTTGTTCCACCCTTATTCCGAAGATTGAAGAAATTGCTCTTTCGAACAATTTCCACATCTCTGTTAACCCACGAGAATCCAGTGACTGGCGTCTAAGAACCTAGGGATTGGGATCTAAGAGTGCTCAAAGTTTTCTTTGGTGCTAGTATCAGCAAAAAGGGATCGTTTCCACGTACATTCAGAAGTGCCTCGTGAACACATCTGGTGAGGAGGCCAAAGGAACTGGAAAGTCCATTTGTTCTCGTGGAACCACTGCACGTTTAAAGAGCCTAAACACCTTTTGAAGCTTTCTGGATTTTGAAGTGTGGTGTTGGTGGGTGAATAGAGGACAGAATGGATGATTTCATCTCCATTAGTCTGCTTTCTCTGGCTATGTTAGTGGGATGCTACGTGGCTGGAATCATTCCCTTGGCTGTTAATTTCTCGGAGGTAAGAAATTCTCTTGTTTTCTGTCAGTTGTCAGGAAAGCTGCTAGACAGTAGTGACGGTCGCAAAGGGAAGCTGCTTATCTAATAGCGCCAAAGTCTCATTTAAAAAGACTGTTTTAAAAGGTCAAAAGACTTAAGTACAGAAATAAAACTCACATTCAGCTGTAGAAATCTTAACCTGGGGCGGGCACTTCACTGAAGACCCTGCAGTATTCTGAATCTCCTAAAATTGCATAAAGAAATACGGGACTCTGTGCATTTCCCTGGAAAGAGGCACCATAGCATTTCTGTTGATTCCCAGAAGTTTCAGGGAATCAGGGTACCAAGATTTTTTTTTTTTTTTTTTTTTTTTTTTTTTTTTTTTTTTTTTTTTTTTTTTTTTTTTTTTGGTCTTTCTGAGACAGGATCTCACTATACAGTTCAGGCTGGCCTTGAGCTTACTTTGTAGCACAGGCTGGTCTCAAACTTGCAACAATTCTCCTGCCTCAGCCTCCATAGTGCTGGGATTACAGGCATGCACCACCATGCCCGGCACCAAGATTTTTTTTTTATCGGGAAAAAAACCAAACAAAACCAAATGGAGGATAGTATTTGTCCATATGAACTGAAATCAATATGATAATTTTTCTTTTTGAGAAAATCAAACATTTTTATGGGAAGCAAAGTTTGTTCCTTTTGGGTATTTGTTCTACAGTCAGTAGTATAAGAACTTCAGTTTAATACTCATAAGCTGAAAGTTTAACCCACAGGTTAGTTTGTTCTTCACACACAGCTACATCTCTTTTCTTGCTTTTTTGAAACTTTGAGAGTGTTGTTAAATTGCCTAACAATTTGAGATCTTCCTGGCTCAGCCACCCAGATTACAGGTTGGATTATACTTGTATGCCACCACACCCAGCTAAATTAGGTTGTTCTTAACTCTTTTGCTTTTAAACAAGCAGAGCATTGAAATGGGTATGCTGAGGTTGTTTTCAAGTCTTTTGCTGCAAAACAAACTTTTGGTTAATATGTACTGACATTTTGTTTGATCTGTTGTCATTGCTTAAACACACATTACTAGAGAGTGAAGGGTAGATGAAAGTGTTGTTCAATGCAAATGTAAATAGAGTCTTTAGATTGTCATAAAGAGTTCACAAAGTGCACAGTGTTCAAAGCCTTGGTGAGAAAAACTGCCACATTCAGAGGAAAGGAGTTTTTATGAGTTTGTCCTATGAACAGCAGTAGCAAAGGCCCTGCCTCAATGGCAGTCTTGAAAGTACTCAGAGGAATCAGGTGTGCTTGAGGTGTGAGGCCGAGAAAAACCTGAAGAGACTGCTGGTGAAGAGTACATAGGGCAGGAAGGAATGTGGGCCTAGGCATTATAAGTTTGACTAAAACTGGGAAGCCCACTGCTAGCTGGGAGGCTCGAATTGCTGCCCCATTTCTGTTTCCTTATCTGTATCTCTCAGTATCTAATATAACATTTTAATAGATTATGTGTGTTAAACTTTCTTCACTTAAAAACTCACTGAGATGCATATGAGGCAGCTGAGACTCAGATTATGTAATCTGTACAAATTCACAGAGAATACTAGAATCAGAACCGTTTAAATCTAGGCTCTTCTGACGCAAAGCTATTTGCATCTAGGTTCCAACTGAGAACAGTTCTTGGCCGCTCTGTCCATTGTTGTAAAGGTATATAGTAGATATACAAGGCAGCCCATCTACAAATCCAGGCCACAGACTTTCTTTGCTGGATTAGTAAGCTATTTGCTTTTATTGTAATTTTTTGCCTCAAGGTGACAGTTGGGTAGAGCTGAGTAGCAGTGAATTATCACAGTAGTACCTGGCTTGTGAAGCCCACTTCACTCTTTTGGGTTACCTGCTTAATACTTTGTGAGCCTGCTCTCTTTTCCTCTAATATAAACAGATTTTCCCTATAACAAGTACATTAGAATTAGAATTAGGTTGACCTTGTTAGGCCTGACATTTGTGAAGTTTGGATTGGTTTGTATGTTTATAGTTTTACTGAACTAATATTTATGAAGAATTATAATTAATTCAAATAAACAACCTGTACAATTTTTTTTTTTAATGGAGTCTCAGTATGTTGCCCAAGCTGGCCTGAAATCCCCGGGCCTCAGCAATGCTTTCCCCTCAGCCTCCTGAGTAGCTGGGATTATAGGCCTGCCACCACCAGCACAGCTGTAGCTTCTGATTTCTGTAAATGATTTTTTTAAATGATTAGAATTTTTCCAATTTCTGTATTTTCTCGAACTTTCTAGAATAACTATTGTTTGAGTTAGGCAGGTATGTGCTGTTTTGTTTTTCCACTCACAAGAAATATCTACATGAGTGGTGTTATTAATCAAGCCATTAATAAAGCTATTAGTATCATGTCATTTGTGGCTTGCCAAATTGATAGTTAAGTCGTCTTTTTCCAACTGTATGTCTTTTTTTCTTTCTATCTATCTTTTTTTTTTTTTTTGTCTTTTTGAGGCAGGGTCTCACTCTGCAGTTCAGGTTGGGTTTGAGCTCACTTTATAACCTAGGCTGACCTCAAACTTGGCAACAATCCTCCTGCCTCAGCCTCCCAAGTGCTGGGATTACAGCCTCCCAAGTGCTGGGATTACAAGCATGTGCCACCATGCCCAGCACAATTGTATGTCTTAAAATGCTATAAATCAGCATTCATAATATCTGTTTGTCATTATAGCAGGAGCAATGCCTTTTAAGCCATTAGAATAGGATAAATGTTACATGTAATTTAGTCAAAAACATTTTAGAATGCAACTGTAATTTGTCATCTCCTGGGAACTAAACATTTTTTTCTAGGCAAATTATGCTGTTACAGACTAATGCACTATATTGTGAAGCTAGTAAGATTATTGATTTGTAAAAATAACTTCACATAGGAGAGGCTTGGGAAGCACAATTTCTGCTCTTTAAGAAATAGCTCCCCCAGCGTCTACATTAACTAAATAACATCCATTTTTAAGGGCGTTTAGCTTTTCCCTAGGGACCAGTGTTGTAACTAAGAAGACCTGACAAACCTACTTGTACAGTTCACTGTCTTTTGTGTGAAAGATATTCTTTGTATTCATTGTCTTAATCTTGGTATAGCTTTGTTAGTCAATGCTTTCTTCTTCAGAATTTCTCTTAGAATTAGTCAGATGACCAATCAAATTATTATTATTATTATTATTATTATTATTATTATTATTATTATTTGAGACAGGGTTTCATTATACTGCCCAGGCTGGTCTTGAACTCAGCGATCCTTCTGCCTTGGTTTATGGGAGGATTAGTATTTGGAAATGAGTTAAAATTAAGTAGTCTGAAATGGCCATTGCAGAATCCACTTCCCTCTTCAGGCCATCAGGAGGTGTATGTGATATTCCTCAACCCAAACCAGTTTTCCTGATAGTTGCATGACTTTCTTCCTTGCCATTTGCCCTAGCTACTGTACCTTTATGTCTTAATGATTTATAAAAATCATAAAAACAAGGAGACGAAATCTCTGGTTTTTCAAATATAGTTATAACTAATTAAGATGCTATTTCTTTCAGCATATAGAAAGAAAAACTAAAACTTTTAAAGGAAGCCAAAGTATGCTTTCCATAGGAGACTCTATCAGGTAGAACAGAGTTGGACACAAGTTTAATACCATATTATGTTTTTGGATTCAGTTTTATAACGGGTTTTTTGGAAGGTGGGCTCTTAATTACAGTGCTACCTAACACATAAGTAGATTGAGATCACACATTCCTGAGTATAACCTCAGCTTAGCAGCTGTTCTGATTCACAAATGAAGTTGGATACAAACAGATGGCCAAAGGTGGGGTTTTAGGTTGACTGGCTGAGGATTATTATTGTTTAAAATTTCTATTCTAATCCAGGGCAATACATTTATAAAAATGAACCGAAGCTGAAAACTAAAAAACACATTAATCGTTACTAGACTCAACGACAAGATTACTCCTATATTTGTAATAATCCATGTTATAAAAATCTCTGAAAATTTTCAGTTTACATACTTGTTGCAAAACAGTTTGGGATATAGTGCCACATTTGTTACTGATTAAAATATCGTACGTTCATAAATAGGCAAATGAAAGTTGTGCTTCTATTAGGATGATTTTAGAATTTAGTAAGGTTAGTAATGTACTAACTTCAAAAGGAGCTGTCTGAGACAGTGTAGTTCAAGATCTGTGTCACTCAAATGAGCTGTTTAACACCCTGTCTCTTTTATTAATTAGCTTCACAGGGTTGTTGGAAGATGAAGTGGAATAGTAAAAGCAGTACTTGACATTGTGTCTAGAACATAAAAAGAACTTCAAATTGGGGAGGGGTTATTTTGAGACAGGATCTCACTATGTAGTGCAGGCTGGCCTTGAATTCACTAATGTAGCCCAGCCTGGCCTCTGAACTCACAGTGGTCTTCCTGCCTCAGCCTCCCAGGTGCTGGGATTATAGGCATACGCCACCACACCTGGCTAGAACTTGCAAATGTTGAGTGTTTTTTGTTTTTTTTTTGAGACAAAGTGTCACTATGTAGGTCAGACTGGCTTTGAACTGACTCTGTAGCCCAGGCTGGCCTCCAACTTGAGGCTGTATTCCTGCCAAGCCTCCTGAGTGCTGGGATTACAGGCATGTGCCACCACACCAGGGAGAAGAATTTTTAGTATAGTACTAATTATAAAAATTTTGTTAAGATTTTCAGATTTATGCCAGGCGTGACGGGGCAACCCTATAATCTCAGAATTCAGGAGGAGGATTGTGGGGAGTTCAAGGCCAATCTGAATCTCGCAGTGAGAACCTGTCTCAAAAATATTTTTCTCAGATTTATAACTTTATTTTGATTAGATCTGTTTTAGGGGAACAGACTTCTAACAGTGAGGAAGCTCTTTCTCCTCTCCCTTGTTCCCATCACAGAAACTCTTCAGCAGTTTGTCTGGAATCCAAAGTTTTCACTTTGAGATTGGAGCTTCAATGCACGTTGCCTATTAAGGGATTCACTGGGAGAGGCCTGTGCTTTTGCTGCAGCCTCCTGGCTTTGTAGTATTTCTCTTAATATTTAACTTCCATTTCTTTGCTATACCTGTTCTCATTTTAAACTTTGTTTCATCCTTTCACGTTTTAAAGTTTTGTGTCTGATTATAATATCTGATTCATTCATGATAGTTATCTTTAGGGGTTTACACCAGATCACAAGTTTATTGTATTCAAAGAACAAATTTGTTCTGTGTACTTTTCCTCTGATAGTTGGTTCTTTTTTGAAATAGATTTGACAGAGTTACACTTTGTCAAAGTTACACAAAGTTACACTTCTGTATTGTCTGGTATAATTATTCTTATTTTCTTTTTTTTTAAAATTTTATGTAAAGAGAAAAAAAAAACCCAACCAGACAAAACAGAAAAATGGTAGCAACAATACAGAATTCCAAAGGGAAAAAAATAAAAGAACCAAAAACAAACAAACAAAAAAACCCAAAACAACAACAACAACAAAAAACAAAAACACTAAGAAATTGCCACTTGATACGTTACATACTCTCATCATTGGCAATAGTTGTTCAAGTTAATTATTCTTATTGTCTTACAGTAAAGCTTTTTACCTGTTTGGAATTTAATTTCTAAATGCTAAGACTTTAAACTTTGCAACTTCATCAATTTATTCATATCTGAAAAGCAATCAATATTTTGTCTTAGATTTGCGCTATAAGTTACTGTTTCATAAGGATTTTTAGTTGATAAAACTATATTTAGATAAAATAAAATCTGTTTTTACAATGCTGGGAATTGCCTTGTGCATCTGGGTGATCCCTAAATAAAATAAAACCTGGACATACTCAGATTTGATACTATTTCTCTAAGAAACTTCCTTTTCTCCAGGGTACTGTGGGAACATAACTGACTTACCTGCAGAAGTTCATCAAGCACTTTCTGTGTACCAGGCACTGAGGTACACTGTTCTTTTCCCTTTCTTTTTTTGTGGTGTGGAGTCTCAAAACCCAGGACCTCCCACAAGCTGAGCCTCCTGTCCAGATGTGCATTATCTTGCTTAATCCTTGGGACAAGACTATGAGATACTGGTAGCTTCACATTACAAGTGAGCACACTCAAATTTGGAGGGGTAGTAAACTTTGGGAGAGGTGAGATTTGAAACTAAATCAGTTTGATTCCCAGTGCCAAAGCAGTTGACTGCTTACTGGGTGATACTGCCTCTCCTAATGAACACTGTTGGAAAAGGAATGAGAATATGACCCATGTGGATTGGTATTTTTAGCTTTCCACGTTAGAAACATCGCTATACTTTCCATGACGTGTCTGGGCCTTCCGTTTAGTATAGCAGACCTGAAACTCCAGAGGCAAACAATCTCCAAATACTGAAATCTATAAGAAAGAACTGAGTATGACTTACCTGCCCTTTAACACCTGCCAGTTAGCTGCTGAGTTGGAGTCTGAAGTAGTTCACATTTTAAACTATCCAAGGTTAATTTCACACTTGACATCTTCACAGTTTATTCAGTTCTAAATTGTGCTGTTGAAGAAGTGACATCCTTTCTGAAGGAAGGTATGAAATGGATTCAGATTGTTTCCCTATGTGAAAGTCTTAATGGTTTTTGAAGAATTTAGAGATAAGACTTGAATGGTAATGAGATTTAATCTCCCTACAACTCATGTGGACTTCTGAGTAACAAATAGTAATACAAACTATGAGTACTGGTATTTTTTAAAACCTATGGTAGAATTACAACTCTTTGATCCTCCTTGAATAATAATATGCAGTTTCTAAATATTGAACCTGTTTGTATACCTTGTTGTACATTACTTTTATTAATTCTTTTTAGTATTGGCATCCAACCTAGGACCTCAGCTTGCTAAACATGTGTTCTATCACTTAGCTGTACCTCGGCCCCTCATTCATACTTTATGTGCCTGACAGAGGCAAACTGGAGAAAGAAGACACCCGAAGAAAAAACTAAACAATACAATGGGTTTTGTTGAGAAGCATTTTAGCATAGATTCTGGTGGTGTGACTGCACAGGGCAGATAGATCAGTGGGGGAATAATAGAAGTACCTACTTTATTGAATTGTTGGGTGGATGTAAATTGATTATAATAGAACATATGGCTGGGTGTGGGGGCACTCGCCTTTGATCCTAGCTGAGTCAGGAGGACAGCTGTGAGTTCAAGGCCAGCCTGGGCTACAAAGACTCCTTATCTCTACAAAATAAAAAATAATGAGCATGTGGAATAATCATAGAGCGTGTGTAGTGTACTAAGTACTTAACAAATGTCAGTTACAGTGATGATGAAGAATATTTGTAGCGTCTCTCTTCTCGGGGTTGGTCATCCAGAATCTTCATTAATCTAAGGGACCAGCAAAATCATTGATTAGCTGAGTAGCCTGAAGAGTCAGCTTTTATTTGCTTTCTATTGTCCTGGTTCTCACTTGAATTTGTGTATCATTTTATGCCATTCTTATAGTGTGCCACTTATCAATTTATTGCCTTTCAGTTCCAAATTTACTCTTCATTGATCTACAAAAAATGCATCTGCATCCGTTTAAGTATTTTTCTTCTGCCCGCTGGCAGGATTAAGCTTCGTCAGTGAGAGGGTGCTGGAGAGAAACTGTAAGGGGAAGGGCTTTTCCCTCTTGGTTCTTGTGTGCTTGTTTAGCAATGCCTAGGCAGCTTCTGGCACTGATTGCTGGCACTAGGCAGGCTCCCCTGCCTGGTGTGCACTCCTGCGCTGTGCCCGGCTTCCTGGATGGCATGTGCCATACCTGCAGTCTTCAGCCTCTAGCAGGGCTTCTCCCTGCCGGCTTCTAGCAGTCAGCAGTTTCCACTGGCAGCCTCTTGGGTGGTTTTATGGGACAGCTGCCAGTAAGACGCTTTCCCATGAGCAGTTTTCCCGGGCACCCCAGAGTGTAGCTTGCCAGCAAATTCCTCCAGTGTGGCGGCTCTGAAACTTCTCTGTCATTTATTGCACACTGGCCTTGCCCTCTTCAACAGAGTTTGGATCTCAGCCTTTGCAGAGCCTCTCTGTGAGTGCATCTTCTAGGGAACTAGCTGATCCCAATAGCTGATCGGTGTATTAACTGTTCTTACACTTTTGAGGGTTCTCTCTAGCCAGTTCCTTGTTATAGTTATTCTTTAAAGTTATTTGCCCTTTTCACAGTACTTTGTGGTTTCTCTTGATTGGAGTCTGACTGATAAACTAAGTAATGAGAAAAGATCAAGAGATGGAGGGGATGAAAAGGATTTAAGATACACACATGTGCCAGCCCCACACAAGGAATTATACATTATGTATTAAAAAAATCAAATAACCACTGAGGCTGAATGGTGAATCACATCTGGAATAAGACAAAACAGTCCAGCTGGGGCGTGGTGGTACATACCTATTGTCCCAGCTGTGGAGGTGGCTTAAGCAGGAGGGTTGCTTGAGCCCAAGATTTCAGGGCCATCTTGGGCAATGTAACAAGACCCTACCTATCACTTTAAAAAAACAAAAAAAAGATTTAGGTGGCATAATATATGGCAACTGATCTTTGGGAATTCATTAGGGTTTAGTGCAAGTTATGATCAACTGAAGGCTTCCTACTGTTTAAGAGTACCAGCCCTGATGTTCCCAGATCTTGTTTTTCCAGAGCTGAACATAGAGATTTTTATACAAAATCTCCCGCATTTTACCTTTGACTCCTGATTAACACATCACTGCATGTGCCAAATAGCCCATGTTTGTGAGTTGCTAGTCTAGAATCTCGGGGTAAGACTGTGTGATTTCTTAGCTGTCAGCAAACTGTAAGTGTTGGGGAGCTGGTAGAAGAAATATAGCAGAGTGACAGCAATATGAAAAAACATGACAAATAGTTCAGATTATTACAGAATCTCAAAGCCCAGTTGTTGAAAACTGCTTAGTAAAGGGCAGACATTTTGATGTATGTATCAAGTTCTGTTGATTTTAACAGTAACTTTGAAGAGGAAAAATTCTTACCCTGTTTGTAGATGAGGAAACTGAGCCTCAAGTTAATGAAGTAGCACAGTCACCATTTCTACAATACAAATTCAAATTCAGATTAACAATTTTTTGTGAAAGTTTAGAAAATTTGATAATATGTAAAAGGAAAATAAAATAATCTTCCTGTTGTCCAGTTAGAATCACTAGTAATATTTTTCTTTCCATTCTTTCTGTTGTTTGTGTTTTTAACATGGTTGATTATGTGGTATATGTGGATTTTTACATACTTTTTTTTTTTTTTTGGCTGGGGGTTGAACTCACGACCTTGGGTTTGCCAAGAAGGCACTTACACCGCTGAGCTAAAGCCCTGGCCCTACATACTTTTTTTTTAAATCTGGTAGTAGATCATAGTATTATTCATTTATCATTAAAAACTTATTCTAAAGATTTTTTAATGTCTTCATTACATTCCATTTTTATGTACTCAAATTCTTATTATCCATTTATTTTCAAAGTATTACTATACCATAATATTGAATGAATATTTTCATATCTAAAACCATGGCCAGATTTCAAATTATTTCCTCATTGATACAGTGATAAAGTCAAAGGGCACAAATACCCATGAGATTTTCTATTGTCAGTTTTTTAAAAATGCGTTTTCCTAATAAATGTAAGCAACACTATATTCTCACAAATATTAATCATTGTTCATTTTTAAAATTTTACTTATTTTATAGAGGAAAGTATATTTTTATTATTTTTGTTTCCTCATTTCACTTGGACTCTTTATATTATTGATATTATTGATACAATATTTATTGGCTATGTTTTCCCAAGTTCTTTCCTCATGGGTTTCTGCCTGTTTGTTTTTGTGGTCACATGGGAGAATCTTATCACTGAATTTCCATTTATGTTTAGTTCTTTTCTTTATTTGTTTATTTTTTTTGGTACCAGGGATTGAACTCATGACCTCGCACTTGCCAGATAGGCACTTGTGCAGCTGAGCTAAATCCCCAGCCCTGTTTAGTTCTTTTAATTTAGAGAGGACTTTAATGTAAAAAGAAAAACAAATTACATAGTCTTATTGCCCAAGATTGGAGGAAGTAGCATTTAATAAAGTACTTGCTTATTATTATCTCCTAGAAGTTATTGAATAACCTTTATGCCAAATGGACTGGGAAGCTTATATGCCCCTACCATATGCTGGATATTATTCACTTTGACTGTTATCCAGGTGTCTGGATTTTGTTTTTCTATTCTTGCAGGAGAGGTGCAAGTACATAATAGCTGATGAGTGTTGTGTACATAATAGCTGATGATGTTGAATATAAGTAATAGCAACATTTACTGTGCTGAGTGTGCCAACTCCTATGAGCAGTAGTCATAGCAGTGCATTTTACAGAAGAGAATGCTGAAGCATACAGGGATTAAAGATCTTGCTCAGCTTCACATAACTGCTTCACAGAACCAAAGTGCCTTTGGCCATATAGTTTCATTTGTAAGAATGTAAAGGGGCCAGGAATATAGCTTAGTGGCACAGCGCCTGCCTGGCAAGCACAAGGCCCTGAGTTTGATTTCTGGTACCAAAAAACAGAGAACTTAATAGAATTCAGATCTGAGTTTTCCTTTTTACTTGTTAATTAGCAGATAATACAGTGTCTAAATTAGAAAGTATTTCCTTCTTGAAGCAGGGTTGTGAGAATGTGGAGAAATCTTTGTTGCCCAAACAGGAGTTGTTCTGTATCCAATGATACCTACCTCTTCAGTGCCTAGAGCTTTCAAGAGATCAGTCTTGAAATAAGAGATGGGCCTTTGATTTTTTTAGGGACTTGTAGCTGATGCTTTGAGTTCTAAAATGGGCTTGAGTACAAGAGTAGAAATGTGTTATTTCCAATATCAAACGCTTTTTAAATTGTTGGCTATATTTAGTTAAACCAAATAATTTACTGATTTTTTCTATGAGCAGGAAAAGAAAAACCATTTAACTGCCCTGGTGTCTGCCAAGAAAATTAAAGTGACTTCAAAGCTTTGCACTGATAGCTAATGGCATTGAGTACAGCTGCTGTTTTAATTAATACAGCTGGTCGATCCTTTGGCTCAGTCAGGCTATGACTGAAGTTCCAAATGAGATAACATAAAACCAACGGCATGGCACAGTTCATGCCTCTCTTGAGGAAATATTTCATTACCCTGACAGAAGCTGTTGTTTTGGGAACTCTCTTTTCATCTTGAAGTACACTTGGAATTTATAGGTTTTCATTTAAATTTAACATTAGTGATTTACCATAGGCAAAGGAGAGAACCTGCCAGCATTTTGTTAGCATTGATAAACACTCAGTTCGAGGTTGAACCCTGAGTTGTGAAGCTGTGTGAAGGAATACAGCCATATAAATAAGATGGAACCAATTTCGAGGCTTGACACAGATCAGAGTGAATCTAAAAAAATTTGAAATTGTAGCCCACTGCACTGAAACATTTTTGACTGCTGGTTCTTCTTTTCAAATGTCACCTCTGCAATATTGGTCACCATCAAAAGGCTTGTAGACTTTCATCAAGCTGATAAAAGTTCTGTAGGACAGTTTTTATGTTGCTTTGCTGAAGTTGAAACAATGACTGAACAAAGTTTTGAGCTCCTTGGAAAAAGACAGATTTTATTGAAGATACATTAGTAAAACAAATGACAGCATTGCTTCCCATTTACTATGATGGCATTCTATTTTGGTCCTTCATTAAAGGTACCTTAAGCTGTGTCACAAATTCTGAATCAATGAATCATTTAAAATTCTTGATATAGTTACACTTAAAAAGAATAGGTTTAGGACAATTTCCCAGCATAGGTATTCTAAAGAGGCCAGGCCTAGTGGTCTACATCTGTGATCTTAGCACTTGAAAGACTGAGGCAGGATGAATCTGAGGAGGTAAGACCTGTCTTGGAAAAAAAAGAGAGATTCCACTGCATTAATGAATTTATTTATATCAGAGCCTGTAAAGTAGCAACTACTAAGTCTTGCAGGCCCTCCATGGCGCTGTGCATTTCATTCATTCTTTGCATACAGATGTAGGGAGAAACTTTATGTGCAAGATGCAACCCTACAAACTGAGCACTAATCACTAAATTGTCCTGTCTCAATAGAACTTCCAGTTGGGAGGGAAATAGATAAATAAGAAACATAGTGTTCAGTGGATATTTAACTTCGTTTGGTTAATTAATGTGCTTTGTTTGATTTCAGACAGAACTAAAAACGTAATACACTTCACACTGCCGTTCTTCTAAGGAAAAATTACAAAACCAGGTGTTTCACTTAGGTTTACCTTGCCTGCCAGTCTCTTCCTACAGACTCATATTCTTTGTTTCTGAATTTTTAACAGTACCATAATCTCATGCTTATGCTTAGGTCAGACTTTTCCAGGGTTTTAGAGTTTACTGGTCAGTAATATTTTTGAAATTTGGAAGAATTTTGGGGCTTCCTGCTTTAATTTTGCCAAGTAAGGACACTAGACAACAAAAACAGAAACTACAGTCACTGTTATTTTGTTTAACAACAAAAAGTAAGACGTGATCCCAGCACAAAAAATAGTCCTTTACATTGACCAAGTGAGACTTTATGAAGCACTCGTATTGTATTTTCCTTATTTTGTTATGTACATTTAGAATCTCAGTGGAGAGCAGTTATAACTAGTTATGGTTGTAGTTTTCCTCTTGATGTTGCTAAGGGCTTTTACTGTTTCACACTATTTTAAGAGGTTATGTGAATGTTATCTTTTTTCCAGAGGCAGAGTTTATGTAATCGATTGCAGGCATCATGCTGTGTGATGGACATTGTCTTGGAATGATTTGGCGAGGCTGCAGAGTAGGGTATCAGCTCCAGTCATCCCTCGGCCCTGTCCATCAGCTAGCCTCACCATGCGATTCTGAGCAATCGCTTCTCATCTTTGGCTTTTGGTTTTCCATCTACATATTGAGAAAGGATCATTTCTTATGTTTTATTCCAGTTTTTGAGACAAGGTCTCACTGTGTATCCCAGGCCGGCCTCAAACTTGTGGCAGTCCTCCTCGGCCTCCCAGTTACTGGAATTGCAGGCCTGTGCCACCATCACTGACCTTGTTCCAGTTCTTAAACTTGGATTTTATGATAGCTTTGATAACTAGTTTTCTTATTTATTTATTTATTTATGGTACTGAAGATTCAACTCAGGGCCTCATACATACCAGGAAAACATCATCCTCAGCCTCTTCTCATTTTATTTTGAGACAGGGTTTCACTGTGTTGCTCAGGCTGGCCTCAAGCTTGCAGAACTCCTGCTTCAGCCTTCTTCGTAGCTGAGATTACAGGCATGCACCTTTGTACCAGGCTACTTTCCTTGTTAAGGCATGTGTCTTGTGTCTAAAGGTTAATAAAAAAAACCTTGCTATGTCATACTAACAATGTGAAATACGCCTCTGTTCATATTCCTTCAATAGAGAGCATTTAATTGTTCAGCCATGATTAACATAAGGATGTAATGCCATGGCCATGAGCTTTCAGGATTTACTGTGATTTTTTTTTTTTTTGACAGTGGTATTAGCTGCACAGAGATTTAGCTATTTTCTGTCTTGCTAGGCTCTTTGGGGAATTGTTATAAAATTTCTATTATAGAATATAATATCAAGAATTTGATTCATATAAGATTTTTATAAAATTTTTTTGCAGTTTTTTACAATTTGTTGGTTTTTCATCTTCGTATAAATGGGTTAATAGAGTATATATTTGTTTTATGCAAGTGTTTTATAATGAGGTTTGCTTTGCTTTGTTTAGTTTTTGTTTGTCTTTTTGAGAGAGAGTCTCACTGTGCAGTTCAGGCTGGCCTTGAGCTCACTTTGTATCCCAGGCTAGTCTCGAACTTGCAAAAATCCTCCTGCCTCAGCCTCCTGAGTGTTGGGATTACAGGTGTGCACCACCACACCTGGCTTTTACACGTTTTTTTAAACAATGTTTTTACAATTTTTTTCAATAAAGCAGTGAAAGATACTGATCTTAGTATAATTTCGTTAATTTTAGCAAAAATACACAAATGTAATTCACATCCCAATTCTGCTTGGAATTATGTGTAACTTCACCTTGAAAACAAGAATATGTAAAATATTAAATTATTTTGATTACTAAAAAAGGCAGCATTTTAGGAGATTTATTTTACTTTTTAAAAATTTACTTTGTGTATGTATAGTACTAGGTCTTGATCCAGGGCCTTGATGCATGTTAGCCAAGTGCTCTACACTTAAGTCTTTTTCATTTTATTTTTTGAGACAGGGTCTTGCTAACTTACCCAGGTTTTCCTCGAACTTGTGATTTTCCTGAGTAGCTAGGATTACAAGGTGTATTATCATGGCTGACTCCTATTCATACAGTTGTTGACATAAAGTGGTGGTGAATTATTTTTAAGTAATATTTAAATGATGAATGAGATTGCTTAAGGAAAGATATTGCAAATGTCTTTTAGATTTCTACAAAGATCTCTAAGCTTGGTTTCAAAGAGGTACCATAAAGAAACTTTGTTAAATTGAATAGTTCTAAAATAAATCCTTTTGGAGCCCTTGGATAACTAAATTACTATTCAGGTCATTTTTTAAAAAGATAAATATGTAAACCTAGCACGGCAACACACACCTGTAATGCCAGCACTAGGAGGCTGAGGCAGGAGGATCACAAGTTCAAGCCCGGCCTGAGCAATTTAATGTCTGGGCAAGATCCTGTCTCAAAACAGACTAAAAGAGGGCAAAGGCACTGTAATTCATGGTTAAGCCCTGAATTCAATTCCTGGTACTAAAAAAAAAATTTTTATAAAGAAGTGAAAGACACAGATCTTAGTATAATTTGGTTAATTTTAGCAAATACATACAAGTGTAATTCACATACCAATCAAGATTTAAGGAATTTCCACTGTCTGAGAAAGCAATGTGGTCTCTCCCACTTGCAATAACAGCTTTATGTCTATAACTACATGATGAAACAAATGGTGTTCACATTCCCGGGTCAGTCCACAGTTCACTCGGCACCTCCAGACACTTTGTCATGCTCTCTGTTGGATCACGTGGGCAGCCACTTCTCTGATTTGTCACTGTGTATTGCTTTGGCCTGTTTTTCCTCATTTAAATAGCCTGACAGAATGTATACTTGTTTTATGCAAGGCTTCTTTCAAACATCAGGAAAATGTTTTGGGGATTCATTCATGTTGTTGTAAATAGCAATAGTTTATGTCTTTTTATTGTTGAAATATTTCATTAAGTACATTGCAGTTTGTTTACCCATCCTTTTATAATGTTGACATTTGACCCATACTGTGACTATTGTCAAGTGTTTTGCACACCAGTGATCCCAGCACTTGGCAAGCGAATCACAAGTTCAAGGGCAGCCTAGATGACAGTGGCAAGACCGTGTCTCCAAAATAATAAAATAAAAAAAATACTAATGCTAATGATAGAGATTGTGGCCATTATTGATAAAGCCTCTATGAATAATAACAGACTGTCTATTTTCCAAAGCAGTTATAGCATTTTATCCTATCAGTAGTATATAACGATTTCCCCTTCTCTATATCTTTGTCATAGTGTTACCAGATTTTCTAAATGTGGCCATTTTAAGTAGGTGTGAAAAAGCGCCTCGCATAGTTTTGGTTTGCGTTTTTTCTGTAGACTAACCTTTTCATGGGTTTATTGTCTATTCACATATCTTTTGTGAGGTACCTGTTTAATGCTTTACCCATATTTTATTGAGCTGTTTCTCTTTTGTTACTGAGTTGTAAAAGTTCTTAATGTTTCAACTACAGGTTCTCTGTCAGTTCCTTAGATTGGGTTCCCCATAAAACCTACTCTGAAGAGAATTTGAGTGAGGCGTGGCCATGGGAACAACCCCTGTGAGAGAACTGGCCTGAGTAAAGCAGGTGGGGGAAGCGGGGTGTAATTCAATGGCAGTAGAGACCCCAGCTCACCTCACAGGAGATGCTGAATCTGAATGTCCCTGCAAATATCCTGCATTTTGAGGCAAGGGAGTCAGGCTTCATACCTCCTTCCACAGTCTGAGAGGGGTTAGTTACCCTGCTGACTGCCCAGAGGGAAGGGTGTAACTTCAAGCTAGTCATTTGCCTTGGGCTGAGGTCAGCTTCTCAGAGGGACTTGGCTGTGAGCCATCAGTAGACAACAGCCCCACAGCAGCCTGGGGAACAGGTGTCTCCTACCTAAAGGGGACTGAAGTGGGCAGTGTCACCATGGCATTCACCACAGATATATGTAGTTCCACTACAGAAGTGTGTGTACATACTTATGTATGTACTTATGTATGTCTGCATATATATGTAGATATATACATATAGAGACATAAGTATATATGTGTATATAGTTTTCTTCCACAGTGTAGCTTGTCAATTTTCTTAATGAGTATGCAAACATTTTACATTTGATGTTGAATTTTTTTTCTTTTATGGTTTGTGTTTTTTGTATCCTCGTTGAGAAATCTTTGCCAATACTAAAATTGCAGATAATCTCATAGTTTTCTTCTAGTAACTTTTGAGTTTTAAGTCTTATATTTAGGGATATAACGCATCAAGAAATAGTTGATGTGCATGATATGAGCAACTGCCTAAATAATTCTTGAAAGCAATAAGCTCTTACTGTTTTTGGTACATCTCTCATCACTTTTCATTTTTTCTTAATTTGCCAAGCAGAGTCTCTCCTATCTGTTTCCTGAGGTGATGCAGAGTCAGAATGCTGACAGGACAGTTCTCCTTAGCAGTTTATTCATTAGTTTAAATTGTGACATTAAGAAACCAGTTCCCCAAAAGGAAATAGGCATGCCTGGCCAAGTTTCATTTTACTCTGACTTTTGTACTTTTTTAGGAGTGATACTTCACATTCATGAATTTTTATTTTAAAAACTGGTGACTTCTATGAATTGGTTAGGGAGAATGATGAAAGGAGTCACCATGTTACTTTCTATACAGAATTTTTTGCATCTTGCTTATGTTCCGAATGTGACAGTTTTTGTTAAATGAACACTGGTCAGCAGTGTTTTGGGGAGTATTTAGTAACTTAAAAAAGACAGAATTGTAGAGTAACTCAGTGTTAAATAGTAATGGAGCAACATTTGCTATCTACCTGTCACTTTCTTACATTGCCTGCTATCTTCACAAGACATATAGAAATGCTCTGAGTTTACAGAAGGAAGGACTGAGTTGAGGGACTGAGTTGCTAACTGAGCAGATTATGGGATTAGTTCTGGCTCCTCAGCCAGTGTGCAGCTACCAGCCTCATTCAGATCACTCGGTGTCACAGTGGCTAATGGCATCTTTTTTAAAAAATTTTATTTGTAAGGGGGTAATATTAAACACAACAAAACAGAACAGACGGGACATAAGAAAGCATACATTTCAAAGCTAGACAACCAGAGATCTTCACTATCTGTAATATTGTCCCTTGTTTTCTTCCAAATGATTGTTATCTTTGCATATGGGGAGCTCATACTAAATAACATAGTCAATCTTTTCACAAGATGTGTAGTTCACTGGCTCCCACTTGCTAAGCAGTGGGGAGGAAGAGAGAGGACATGGACGGGGGGACAGGACGACATGAGATGTCCGATTCTCAGCCACACATGCCAGCAGGATCACAGCTCCTTGTTCTCCTGGCACCCCGAGTCAACTGCACGGTGCAGGTTCCAATGCACCAGGGTCTCTCTCCTTTGGGCTGCCGAAAGTCTGCCACACTCTCAGCTGCCCCCCAGAGAGGGAAGGAGTTCCTTGTTCTCCTGGCACCCTGAGTCAGCTGCACAGTACAGGTCCCGACATGCCAAGGTCTCTCTCCTTCGGGCTGCTGAAAGTCGGCCACACTCACAGCTGCCCCCCAGAGAAGGAACGAGCTCCTTGTTCTCCCGGCACCCTGAGTCAACCGCATGGTGCAGGTCCCGAGGTGCCAGGGTCTCTCCCCTGCGGCCCCCCCAAAGTCCACCATACTCATCTGATATGTCTTTCCAAATTGACCATTCCATTTCCAAAGTTCTGAAATGGCCAACAGACCACAGAAAGAATTCTCTTTCGGCTCCTGTTTGAAACCAGCAGCTACAACGATCTGCTGGCCTTGCTTCAGGGCCACTCGTATTGACATTTAAAAATATTTTAATACTATGAATAATAGATGTTCATTGTAGATAAGTTACAAATGTTTCATAAATTATATATTATATATTGCATATTGTGTTTATGAATTATAAAATAAAACATTTATGTTTAATGTATGCTATACTTATTCTATTTTTATGTGTACTTTTTATAAGTGTGATACTATTAATACACAGTTTGCCCTCATCTTTTTCTTTATACCAGTACCTCATGACTTCTATATCCATGAATATACATTATAATGTACCATAATTTTTCATGGCAATGTGTTGTGGTACCATGATGAAGCATTATAGTGTAGTTAGCTATTCTCCTTTCTTGAACATTTAGGTTATCTTAAGTCTGCACTCTTAATAAATTCCATGTTCATTTTTGCTAAATTTTTTAAGGTACATTTCTAGAATTGAAGTTTTTCAGTCACCGAATTACTTTTTTTTTTTTTTTTTTAACACAGGAGCAAGGGTAGTTATAGGAGAAGGTAAAGGGGAAGGAGAGGAAGCATAAGCAAGAATTTACATTTTTGAGGCTTTAAATCTATAACCAAATAGTGGTCCAGCTAGGTTGGTGATGCTGGCTGTTTTAGAGTTTGCAGTGATAACAAACAGCCAGCTGCAGCACCATGCCATAGGTTTGCCCCCACTGGGTTAATTTGTAGTGATTCACATTGCTTCTAGTGTTGGACAAGTGTATTCATTTCTCCTGTTCATGCATTGTAGACATTTTCCTCCACTGTTGTCAACCTGCTATTTTTTTAAAAATTATGATCTATGTTGACCAGGCTGTCCTCAAACTCCTGAGCTCAAGGAGGCTTTGCCTCAGCTTTGTAAGTAGCTGGCACTTACACATGCTCCCCTGTGCCCAGTTGGTTTTTTAAAATTTGGTATTAATTATTCATGATGCTGACCATTTTCATGTTTACTAGCTATTGTAGTTGCTGATTACAAATGTGGAACTCACTGTCTTGCTAATAGATACTTCAGATATTGTTCCCTGTTCATTAATCAGCCTTTTCAGTGGTTTCTTTTGTTTTCTTTCCAGGAGCGACTAAAGCTGGTGACTGTTTTGGGTGCTGGCCTGCTCTGTGGAACTGCACTGGCGGTCATTGTGCCTGAAGGAGTACATGCACTTTATGAAGATATTCTGGAGGGTGAGAAAGAGAAGAGCCTTATTTGAGATACGTTAGTGGAAGGTGTCAGAAGCAGGTAGCTTAGCGGTATTTTGGATATCTTAGCAGTATATATCTCCTGATACTTTTGACATTGAATACATCCTTAGAAGTTTGTGAATTGAGTGCCCCAATTCATGAATACCACTTACTATTTATTTGTAATAACAAATAAGTTCCAATCATTGTAACAGTTCTTTTTAATGCCCAGGCAAAAACTCCCCATGTCCCACATGGTAGGGGTTGCAGCTTTAGTGTTCTTTAACTAAGAATGTATATAGATATACATATTTGGACCGAGGCCCTTTACAGTAAAGTTTGTAGGTTAATTGGTGAGGACTCAGTTGGCGAGAGCAATTACAAAATTATAAGAGGCTTTTCCTGACTCTACCACTGATGGACAGAACAGTACCTGTGAGAGGGTAAGTGCTCAGTGGCCAGCTGGGTTCACTCACCACCTTAGTGATTTGATCTTTCATGTCAGCTTGAAAGTCTGCTTGATTAACATTTGTGACTTAGCAAAACCAGTGACTGAGTATCATGAAACTTTACCTGTGCAGGGCTAACACCAAAACTATTAAATCAGGGAACCGAACTCTTAAATGCCAGTATCTGCTAGACTTTAATAATAGTATGAAAGGTAGGCACCTTCCCAATTTCTTGCTAAGCACAGTAAATCAGAAACCAAACAGTGGTTTCTCCTTTTTCTGGTCATACATTTTACCATGGAGAAAAACAATTTACATCACTGTTGCACTGATTCACTGTGTAGGTTATAAAATGCACTCCTGAAACAGAAAAACTTTGAAGTCTGAAATTTAAAGTAATAATATACAGAAGATCAGTATTTGTTCTCATATTCCTGTCCGGGATGTGATTATTCTACTGTAGAAATCACTATCCTGGTCTACTAGAAAATATTTAGAACATGTTTGAATAGGCAATTAAAAAAAATTTTTTTTTTTTTTTTGAACCAGGGATCAAACTCATGACTTCATGCCTGCTAGTCAGGCACTTGTGCCACTGAGCTAAATCCCCAGCCCAATTCAAAATGTTTTTACTTGGCTTTGGAATTAAGGAAGAATTAAGGGTGGCAGTTGTTTTCTGCACTTGTCTGATAGTGAAAATTCCTTGAGGAAGGGGTGCCTTTTACAAAGACAGGTTAACCTCCAACCTAGAATACTGAGTCAAAGTCTCCAAGGAAGGAACCCGAGAATATGTATTCTCAACAAACTGACTATGCTTCTTATTGGATAAGTTTAGGAAACACTAGACTAGAGGTATGAACTGCTTCAGGTATAGTTTGAAGTGTATGTGTGTGTTTTAATATGAAATATAATTCATACACCACATTGCAGGTGTAGTTTTAAGGTTCAGTGTAATACTATGTGTCAGGTTGCATTCCTTTATTTTTAGTTTTTCTGAGTTTTGACCCAAAATAATTTTGTGGATTCATTTGAAAACAGATTACAAAGCACCTAATAAACCTGCTTTTCTAAAAATAGTCATGTTGGTCTTTCACTTTTCATCATAGATTAGCTTGCAGCTGTAAACCATGATTTAATATTTGTTTGTGCTGGGGATTGAACCCGAGGTGCTCTACCACTGAGAACCTCCTGCCTCAACTTGCCAGGCATGAACTACCATGCCCGATTTATTTAAATTTTTAAAAATCACTTTCACTTATTTTTTACTTTCACTCGTGTGATATACGTATCTATGAATTTTAACAAATGCAGTCATATTACCTCTGTGATTGAAACAGAAAACAGTTTCATCACCCCCAGCGTTACCAACATAGACACACACAGGCTCGTGTGCATACGCGTGCACATTGCATACACACACACACACATACACGAGTATTGCCTCATGCTGTTCTTTATAGTTAGGACAAAAGGATCTTTCCTTCTCTTCCAACCCCTGACAACTTAACCTCTTTTCCACTGTAATAGTTTTGCCTCTTCAAAATGTCATATAAATGGAATCATGTAACTTTTGGGCATAGCTTTTATCACTTAGCATAATCTATTTGAGAATCATCACATTATTCTTTGTACCAATAGTTGGTGCCTTTTTATTTCTGAGTAGTATTTTGTTGTCTGGATAAACGGTTTGTCTGTTCCTTTACCAGTTGGAAGACATATGAGTTGTTTCCAGTTTTGGTGATTATGGGTAGAGTTACTGGGGCCAGGGATTTAGCTCAGTCTTAACAATATGTTTCACAGAATAGTTTTTAATTCTGATGAAGTTCAGTTTGTCAGGGATGGGGATTTAGCTCAGTGGTATAAGCGCCTGCCTGGCAAGGGCAAGATTATGAGTTCGATCCCTGGTACCCAAAAATTTTTTTAAAAAATGAAAATGAATAGAGTTACTATGAGCATTTAGGTACAGGGTTTTATATGAATGAGTTTTACTTCTCTTGCATAAATACTTATAGTTTTTATGCAAGAGAAGTAAATACTTATAGGGATTATTATGTCATATAGAGAGTATATGTTTAACTTCATAAGAAGTAGACAAACACTTTTCCAGTGGCAGTATCTCTTTGCATTTAGTGTTGTTCTTTTTTAGCTTTTTATTTTAACCTAATGGTGGATAATGGTATCTCAATTTGGTTTTAATTTACATTTACCTTATGACTAATTGTGTTAAACATCTGTTTGTATGCTAACTGGCATTTGTTGTAGTTTTTTTAGTGATACAGAATTTTTTGCCTATTTTAAAAATTGGAGGTTTTTTGTTTTGTTTTGTTTTAGTACCGGGAATCAAACTCAGGACCTGGCATTTGTTGTTTTTAATTCTGTAGTTATTAATTCTGATGAAATTCAGTTTGTCAGGCCGGGGATTTAGCTAGGTGGCATAAGTGCCTGTCTGGCAAGTGTGAGGTCATGAGTTCAATCCCCAGTATACAAAAAAAGAAAGAAAGAAAAAAGTCAGTTTCTCATTGGCAAATTATGCTTTTGATGTTTTATCTAAACCCTGTATGGTGCACACAAATTCACAAAGATGTTTTTTCCTAGAATCTTTACAATTTTAAGTTATATTTAGCTCTATGACCCACTATGATATAATTTAGAATACCATATTTGTTGGTTTTGTTTGTTTGTTTGTTTGTTTTTTGCATATGGATGGATATTCAGTAATTCCAAAATGATTGGTTGAAAGGAGCTCCTTTTTTCTATTGATTAGCTTCACACCTTTTTGAAAAATCCATTGACCATATTCCTGTTAATCTGCTTCTGAATTTTCTGTTCTATTTTGTTGACCTGTATGTTTGTACTTTCTCAGTACTGCATTATCTTGATGACTGCAGCTAATAGCAGATCTTGAAATGAGGTAGTAATGAGTCTTTCTTTGTTTTGGCTTTCCATAAAATCTTTTGCCTTTCCATAAAAATGTTGAGTCCATTTGTCAGAGTGTACTCCCCCCAAAAAAAAAATCGTGCCGGGATTGCTGACTGAGTTCAATCTATTAACTTAAGAGAGAATGATATTTTTAAAATATGGTATTTTTGGCTGAGCATAGTGGTGCATGCCTGCAATCAAGTACTAGGGAGACTCAGGTAGAGGATCCCTACAAATTCAAGGCCAGCCTGGACTACAAAATCAGTTGAAGGCCAGCCTGAACTGCATAACAAAACCCTATCTCAAAAAAGATTAAAAAAAAAAGAAAGAAAGAAAATGACAAGACAAACTAAACTAAAAAAAAAAAAAAAACCCATAGTATTTTCTACTCTATGAAGCTATCTCTCCATTTATTTATGTCTTTGATTTCTTCCATTGGTGTTACAGTTTTAGCATACAGGTCTGCACATATCATTAGATTTACACTTAAATATTTTATGCTTGAAATATTGAAATTATAACTGATACCTACAATTTTTAAGATTTCTAGAGCTATAGTTACTCTATAGAAATTTATTAAATTCGCTTACTAGTCATGGATGCTTTTTTGTAGATTCCTTATAACAACTCATACATTAACATCTTTTGTCTTTTTTTAAAGAGAATAAAACAAAAGGGCACATAACAAAACAAATCAGAACAGAACAATATAAACAATACAGCACTTTACAACAAGACAACCAGATATTAACAGTAGCTACCATAATGTCTCTTTCTTTGAAGTAGTTGAGCATGGCTTCATACCCAATAGTATCAAACATAACAAAATAGTATAAAACCATTCATAAGAATGAAAGTATTACAGGACATTCAAAACCAAGTAACAGAAAATGAACAATGGCTTCTATAATATCTCATTTTCCATAAAAAAATTTGTTTATACTATCATATATATTAAAATCCAGTAAGACATAACATGATAGAACCAATGGAAATAGAAGAACAAAAGCATGTTAGGACTTCAAAGCAAGATGATATTAAATCAGCAGTGGCTGCCATAATGTCTTGTTTTCTTCAAAGTGGCTGTTCATACCATCACACATAATAAAAACAAAACAATAAAACCATTCCAGCCAATGAATGAACACATTATAAGGCTTCAAAGCAATATAATAGGGAACTATGATTACCATAAAATCTTATGTACTCTTCTCATTTCTTACACTAGGGAGACTATACGGTATTTATACATGTGAGTTTGATTTATTTCACTTATGAGTATGGTCTCAAGTTGCATCCATTTATTTATAAATATCTCAATGTGATCATTCTTTAACTGAGTAGTATTCCATTGTATAAAAATACCATAACTTTTTTATCCATTCCTCAGTTGATGGGCACTTAGGTTGTTTCTAAGATCTGGCTGCTACAAAGTGTGCTGCTATAAACATGGCATATATCACTGTGGTATGATGTTTTCAGTTCTTTTGGGAATATGCCTAGAAGTGGAATAGATGGGTCAAATGAGACTTCTAATCCCAGCTTTTTGAGGAATTTCCAGACTGACCTCCACAGTGGTTGCACCAGTCTGCAGTCCCACCAACAGTGCAGAAGAGTTCCTCCCCCTCTCCCCCAGCCTCTCCAGCATTTGTTGTTGGTAGTTTTCTTTATCCTGGCCATTCTTTCTGGAGTGAGATTAGAATCTCAGTGTGGTTTTAATTTGCATTTCTCTAATGACTAATGATGCTGAACATTTTTTCATGTATTTATTTGCCATTTGCATTTCTTCATCTGAGAACTGTGTATTCATCTCAGATGCCCATTTTTGGATTGGGTCTTTGAATTTGGGGGGGTCTGATTTTTTTTTTTTTAATTCTCTATATGTTCTAGACAGAAGTCCTTTGTCTGAGGGACAGCTCACTAAGGTTTTTTCCCAATTTGTGGATTTTCTTTTTACTATGCTGGAGATTTCTTTTGACATGCAGAAACTCTTTAATAAGACGTGATCCCAGTTATTGATTCTGGGAAGTATTTCCCATGTGGTTTGATGAATTCTCTACCTACCCTTATTCCTTCAAGATTTTTACCTACTTTGTCTTCCAACAGATTTAGTGTTTCTGTTTTAATATTTAGATCTTTGATCCATTTAGACTTTAGTTTAGTACATGGCGATAGGCATGGGTCTAGTTTTAGTTTTCGGCATATGGAGAGCCAATTTTTCCAGCATCATTTATTAAAGACACTATCTTTCTTCCAGGGAATGTGTTTGGCCCCTTTATCAAAAATAAGGTGGCTGAGTGTGTTTGTAGTTGTAGTTGTATCTTCTAATCTATTCCATTGATCTTCAGGTCTGTTTTTATTCCAATGCCATGTTGATTTTATTACAGTAGCTTTGTAGTATGACTTCAAGTCAGGGATTGTGATGTCTCCTACCTTGTCTTTGTTGCTTAGAATTGCCTTTGCTATTCTAGGTCTCTTCTGGTTCCAGATGAATTTTAGGAGTGATTTCTCTAGATCTATGAGGCATGCTATTGGTATTTCGATTGGGATTGCATTGAATTCTGTTTAACAATTTTGGGAGAATGGCCATTTTCACAATATTTATTCTTCCTCTCCATGAACAAGGGATGTCTTTCCATTTTCTGAGGTCCTCTTTGATTTCTTTTTTCAGGGTATTATAATTTTCCCTGAATAGATCTTTTACTTCTTTCGTTAGATTAATTCCTAAGTATTTCATTTTTTTTTTTTTTTTTTTTGGTTGCTGTTGTGAAGGGCATGGCTTCTCTTACTTCTCTCTTGGTGATTTTGTTGTTAGTATATAGGAATGCTATTGATTTTTGAGTATTGACTTTGTATCCAGCTACATTACTGAATTTATTATATCTAGGAATCTTTTCAGTGGAGTTTTAGAGGTCTTCTATGTAGAGTACCATGTCATCTGCAAATAATGATAATTTAACTTCCTCTTTTCCTGTCTTTACTGCTTTTATTTCTCTCTCTTGTCTAATTGCTCTGGCTAGTATTTCCAGTACTATGTTGAATAGGAGCAGTGACAGTGGACATACTTGTCTTGTGCCTGATTTTAAGGTAAAGGCTTTCATTTTTTGGCCATTTAATATGATGCTGGCTGTTGGTTTGTCATAGATGGCTTTTATCATATTGAGATAAAGACCATCTATTCCAATTCTCTGTAAGGTTCTTATCATGAATGAGTGTTGGACTTTATCAAAAGCTTTTTCTGCATCTATAGAAATGATCATGTGATTCTTATTTTTGGCTTGATTGATATGGTGGATTACATTTATTGGTTTACATATGTTGAACCATCCCTGCATTCCTGGGATGAATCTCACTTGGTCGTGGTGTATAATCTTCTTGATGATTTGCTGCATCGTGTTTGCCAGTATTTTATTGAGAATTTTTACATCTATGTTCATTAGGGAGATTGGCCTATAGTTCTCTTTTTTAGTTGGGTCTTTCTCAGGTTTTGGTATTAAAGTAATATTTGCTTCCAGGAATGAGTTAGGAAGAATTGCTTCCCTTTCAGTTTCATTGAAGAGTTTGAGGAGTGTTGGCATTAAGTCTTCTTTGAATTTCTTATAGAATTCCTCAGTGAGTCCGTCTGGGCCTGGGCTCTTCTTGGTTGGTAAGGACTTAATTACATTTTCAATTTCATTAATAGAAATTGGTTTATTCAGCATTTTTACATGTTCTTGACCCAACTTTGGTAGTTCATATGTTTCTAGGAATCTTTCTGTTTCTTCTGTGTTATCGAACCTGTGAGAGTAGAGGTTTTCAAAATAGGTATTGATGATCTTCTGTATTTCCACAGAGTCTATAGTGATTTCACCCTTTTTATTCCTTATTGTATGAATTTGAGTTTTTCTTGTCTTTTTTAAATAAGGTTGGCTAGGGGCTTATCAATTTTATTTATTCTTTCAAAGAACCAACTCTTTGATTCATTGATTCTTTGTATTATTTTCTTAGTCTCTATTGCATTAATTTCTGCTCTGATCTTTATAATTTCCTCCTTTCTTTTTGGCTTTGGGCTTGACTTGCTGTTCTTTTTCTAGATGTTTGAGGTGTAGCATCAGGTTGTTTATTTGTGTTCGTTCTGTTTTCCTGATGTTGGAATTCACTGCAATAAATTTTCCTCTGAGGACTGCTTTCATTGCATCTCACAGATTCTGTTAAGTTGTATTTGTATTTTCATTCGCTTGTAGACACTATTTAATTTCCTCTGTGACCCACTGATTGCTCAAGAGTGTGTTATTCAATTTCCATGTGTTTGTGGAGTTTTTGCAGTTTCTTTTATCATTGATTTCTAGTTTCATGGTGCTATGATCTAATAACATGCATGGGATAATTTCAATTCTTTTCCATTTACTGAAGTATGTTCTGTGGGCTATTATATGGCCTATTTTAGAGAATGTCCCATGTACTGCTGAGAAGAATGTATATTCTGATGTTGTTCAATGGAACACTCTGTTTACATCTATCAAGTCCATTTGTTCACAGATGTAATTCAGTTGTTATTTCTTTGCTTATATTCTTTAATTACCTTTATCATTTCTTCTTTTACCTGGGAGATTATTTCTGATTTGAGTTCTTTTATAGCTTCCCAGAGTTATTTCTTTATTTCTGTTGATATCAGGCATTTCAGGTGTATGGCTTGTATTTTCTTCTATGCACATGGTTCCTAGGTTCTGTTGGAATGGGCTGGCGGTTTGAGCTTGCATTTTGGTCTTTCATCTTGTCATTTTCCTGTATTTCTGGGTTTCAAGCAATGTGCCAAAGCTTTCCCCGGGTGTGTTGGAAATCACCTTGTGCACCCTTGGTTCCTGAAATTCATGCGACCTCAGCTCCCCAGATTGAAAGAAGGTTGCTAGACATGGTCCAGGCAGGCAGCGGAACCTCCAGTTCCCGCTTCGGGGTTTCAGGACCCTGGGGAGGCTCCTCACCGCTGGGAGCAATGATCTAAAACTCTCCCCAAGCTAGTGCAGGTGAGCTGTAACTCACCTAGCACAGCCTCAGCTCCCTAGATTGAAAGAAGGTCGCTAGGCGTGGTCCAGACATACCAGTGGAACCTCTGGTGCCCCCTCCGAGGTTTCAGTAAGCTGGGTGGGCTCCTATCCACTGGGAGCCATGATTTAAAGCTCGCCACAAGCCAGCGCAGGCGCACTGTAACTCACCAAGTGTGGCCTCAGCTCCCTGGATTGAAAGACGGTCCCTAGGCATGGTACAGACAGGCCAGCAGAACCTCCGGTGCTCTCTCTGGGGTTTCGGGAAGCTGGGCGGGCCATCTTTTGTCTTACAAGAAAAACAACACATGTGCCATAGGTACCCTGCTGCTGCTCGAGAAATGTTATCTGCCTCGCTGCTGCTGCACAGCTGCATGTGACCTAGGCAAAGGGGCAAGGGAAGCCACGAACAGAGTAGCAGAGGTTCTTTCATACTCTTCAGTCCTACTTGCTATGTTCAGAAAGATGTTTTGGTTTGGTTTGGTTTGGTTTTGCATATGTATGTGTGTGTGTGTTTTTCTTGAGGGTAGGTAGGGGTGCTAACTACCATGTTGCTGCCATGCAGATTGTATAGCTAAAATTGCCATCAAGGTGGTAACAGGAAAAAAAAACTAAGAGGCAAAAAAGAAAAAGAATGGGAAGTGCTTCCCTCTGTACCAACACCTATCAGCAGTGCCTTTTTTCTGGCCCACTGGCCAAATAGGATGGGATTTCTCTTGAAGTTTTTACTGCTTTGTTTCTTGGTAATGTTTATTGTTTATAGTCCTCAAGTGTTGGTTTTTGTGTGTTTTGTTCAGCATTTTGCAGTGGCTAACTGAGGTTAAAGTGGGCTTACTCCATTTCCATCATTCCTCTTAAGAAGTGAAATATTTTTTTAAAAAGTAAAATATTAATACCTTTAATACCTCTTTCTATGGAGAAAACTTTTCTCCATGCTTCAAAGGAGGAATTTGTCTGCATGTTACTGTAGTTTATGGTTTCGTTCTTCCATGGACCTTATAATTATGTTAATTAACAGATACTTTTTCTTCAGAGTTCAGTATATAATGTTAAGTAAGCACTCTGACACTTTATTAAATACTAATTCATGTAAAAAAGTCACATACTGTCCCATAATTATAACTCTAAAATCACTGAAATTAGATGATTATCAGTTTTCATGTGAGAGAACTCTATAGAAACAGGTTTTAAGAACTTCTGAGTTAACTGCACCAAAAGACTTCTAAATTTAATAGCCAAATTCGTTATTGTAGCTGGACAAAGTCAGCACTCAAAAATCAACAGCCTTCATGTCCACATATAACAAACTTGCTGAGAAATTAGAGAAACAATACCTTTCACAATAGCATCTTTAAAAAAAGAAAGAAATACCTAGGAATCAATCTAATAAAGGAAGTAAAAGACCCAGTTCAAAAATGGGCATCTGAAATGAATAAATACTTCTCAGGTGAAGAATTAGAAATGGCAGATAATGATATGAAAAAATGTTCAGCATCATTGGTATATTTAGGAATGCAGACTATTTGGGTCATTCAAGAGATGCAACTTGAAACAACACTAAGATTCCATGTCACTCCAGAAAGAATGGCTGTTATCAAGAAATCAACCAATAACAAATGCTGATGGATTTACGAGGAACAAGAAACCCTTCTCCACTGTTGGTGGGAGTGTAGACTAGTGCAGTCACTGTGGAAATCAGTGTGAAGATTCTTCAAAAAACTAGGATTAGAGCTTGTATTTGACTCAGCCTTTTCCCTTTCTGGGTATCTTTCTGAAAGAATTAAAAGCATCATACTACAGTGATACATGCACAGTCTTGTTTATAACTACACAGCTTATAAAAGCTAAATCTTGGAAATAGCCCAATGCCCATCAATGGAAGATTGGATAAAGAAGATGTGGGGTTTTTTTTTTATACAATGGGTACTACTATGCTATAAAGGAGTATAAACCTGAGACATTTTTAACTAAGTGGATGCACTTTGAGACCATACTCTTAAATGAAATAAATCATGCACACATACATAAATACTGCATAGTTTCTCTGGTGAAAGAAACTGAAAGTGTAAATAAGGACCAAAATGCATAGTAAATATTGAGAAATAACAAGAAAATGTTCAAACACTAAGGGGGAAAAGGGAAGGGGAAGGAAAGAAGGGACAAGAAAAGATAGAAGGAAAAGTAGAAATAACAGTTTCGTAAAAAAGAGGGGAAGAGGGGCTGAAGGGAACAGAGGGGAATGGTTAAAAAGGAGCAAGATATAACATGTACAGGTACACATTCCCTATGAAGAATGTTATCACATATATATCTAAAATGTAGCAGTAAAATAAAAATGGTTTTTTAAAAAAAGAACTTCAGAGTTTATTAAGCATTCTCATGCTTGTTTACTATGGAACTTAAAACCATCACAATAATTCTTTGGATTTTTCAGATTGGTGTATTTAGGAATGCAGACTATTTGGGTTAAAGACCTAAGTATAAAGGTACCATATTCATAACTGGATAACCATCAAAGTTGGTGTTGTCAGGAGTGGTTCATGATAGATGATCTCACTAATTTTTACCTTATCTCTAAGGATGCTACATACCAGATTCCTTATCAGGATACAAATTAATTGTGTCTTCTTTCATTTTCCTCTCCAGTTAAATAAAAGGAAGGCTCTAACCAGAGTAATTAGACAAGAAAAAGAGATAAAAGGCATTCAAATCAGAAAGGAAAACGTAGAATGGGTTCTGAGAGTGAGGTAATCCAATATATAGAACACCTTGAAGACTTTGCAGAAAAAACTGTTAGAACTAATAAAAATGCAGCAAAGTTACAGGGTACAAAATGCACACTGTACACTAACAACCAGCTATCTAAAAAGGAGATTAAAAAATCAATCAGTTATAAATTCATAGCAAAAATATAATAGAAATAAGTTTAACCAAGGAGGTAGAAGATCTTGCACTGTAACACTGTAAGACATTGAAAATAAAGAAGACACAAATAAGATATCCTGTGTTCTTCTGGAAGAATTAATATTGTTAAAATATGTGCTACACAAAGTGATCTATAATTTGTATCAAAATTCCAATGGCATTTTTCACATTATAGAAAAAAAATCCTAAAATGCATATGGAACCACTCAAAACACTGAAACTAAAGCATCATGAAGAATAAAACTGGAGGTATCACAATACCTGTTTCATAATGGAGGATAAAGCTGTTACAAACAAACAGCATGGTATCATTATAGAAACCAGCATGTAGACCTTGGGAACCGAGTAGAACCCAGATGTGAATCCTTGTGTTTTCAGTTGGTCTTTGACAAAGGCATTAGCTGCACACAGTGGGAAAATATCTCTTCAATAAGAAGTGTTGAGGAAACTGGATATCCACATGAAGAAGATAAGGTTGAACCTTTAACTCATAGCACACTATAAAAACCAACCAAAAATGAATTGAAGAATTAAATGTAAGACCTGAAACTGTAAAGCTACTGGCAGAAAACGTAGGTGCAGGTTTGGATAGTGTGTGTGTGTGTGTGTGTGTGTGTGTGTGTATGATACAGACAACAAAAGCAAAAATAGCCAAACGGAATTACATAAAATTAAAAAGCTTCTGGGAAACAAAAGAAACAATAACAGAGTGAAGAGATAACCTCAAAGTGGAAAATACAAACTGTACACCTGACAAGATATAATATCCAGAATACAAACAACTCAATAAATTTCAATAGCAGCAAAACAAATTTTTAAGAGGGCAAAGAACTTGAATAGACATTTCTCAAAAAATAGCCTACACATGGCCAACAGACATGTGAAAAGATGTTTAATAAAGTTAATCATCAGAGAAATGCAAACCCAAACCACAGTTACACATGAACTCATACCTGTTAGAATGGTAGTCATTAAAAAGAAGAGGTAACAAGTGTTGGTAAGGATATAAAGAAGGATCTACTGCTGTGAATATGAAAAGAACCGTATGGAAAGAAGTATAGAGATTCTTTAGAAAGTCAAAACTAGAACTACCATATAACTCACTAATCCACGTCTAACTATAACCAAAGGCAATGAAATCAGTATACCAAGGATATTTGGATTCATGTTCATGGTATCACAGTCATAAGAGCCAAGATATGGAATTATGGTGTCTATCAGTGGATGGTGGGATAAAGAAATTGTCAGACATGCACATACACGATGGAATATAATTAAAAAAGAAAAGAAATCAAATTCAAGCATGGTGGCATATGCCTATAATTTCAGCACTCAGAAGACCAAGGCAGGGAGGATTAGGAGTTCAAGGCCAACTGTTGCAAAAAAAAAAAAAAAGAAGAAGAAGAAAAGGAAGGGGAGAGGAAAAAAGAGAGAAGGAAAAAATGAAAGAAATCCTGCCATTTGTGACAACATGGATGGCCCTAAAAAGATAATCTGCTAGGTAAAATAGACCATTCATAGACAAATAATGTATTACCTCATTTCTGTGTGAAACCTAAAGTGGTCAAACAAAAGCAGAGTAGAATGTTGGCTGTCAGAAGCTGAAGGGGTGGGACCTAGGGGATAGGGTGTGCACATAAGTCTAATAGTTCTAATGTATAACACTGTAACTATAGTTGATGTCATATTACATACCTGAAATTTGCTGAGGGTAGATATTTTTTATTTTATTTTTTATTTTTTTATTTTTGGTACTAGGGATTGAACTCGTGACCTTACGCTTGCCAGGCAGGCACTTAGGCCACTGAGCTAAATCCCCAGCCCCTAGATCTTTTTTATTAGCACCTTTGCAATACATGTTTCCATTCCGTGTGGAGTTGGTACGTGTACATAGCACATCTTCATTCCTTTTTTCACCCCCTTTCCCCCTGCCCCGCTCCCTCAGTCTCTTCATCTTCTCATTTGAGAAAGTCTATCTCCCTATTCCTATTATGTCTTTATTGTGTTCTCTATTTAGAATTATACAGGAAATAATACTGAGAATAAATGGGATATCAAATTTAAAAACTTCTGCACAGCAAAAGAAACCAGTGGAATGAAAAAAAAAACCTACAGAATAGAAAATTTTTGTTAGTTCTTCCTCAAAGGACTAATATCAAGATATATAAAGTACTTGACACAATTAAGAGTCCCCAAATAAAAACCCATTGAAAAAATGGGCAACTGGCTGGGCCTAGTGGCTCACACCTGTAATCCCAGCATTCAGGAGGTCAAGGTAGGAGGATCTTTGCGAGTTGAAGACCAGCCTGGGCTACAAAGTGAGCTCAAGGCCAGCCTGAACTGCATAGTGAGACCCTGGCTCAAACACACACACACACACACACACACACACACACACACACACACACACACACAAGCAACTGAAATGAATAGACATTTGCACATATTGGAGTAGTACTCTGCTATAAAGAAAAATATATTTGAATCATTAGTAGGAAAAGGGTTGCACCTTGGGACCATCATGTTAAATGAATAAATCAGACACACAAGCTCAGTACAAAAAACAAAGAAAACAAGCAAGCAAGGCAACTGTGGTATTAAACATGTTGATTGGGCTAATTTTGGTAGCAAATATTTCTACAGTGCACAGTATTCACATAGTAAGTTTGTATACCTTAAACACATACAATCTTTGTTAACTAGGTTTCAGTAAAACTATGAATGAATGATGGGTAGGTTAAATCTGTTGTATTTAAATAACTCTTGCACTATCATTAATAAAAATAGAACTGTTTAAGACTCCCATCATCTCTTCAATGTCTTGTTTTCTCTGCCAAACTGCCTAGTTTTTGCTCTTTTCTCTGCCCCATCTCCCATCTTCTCAGCATTGTTTTGGTGCTGAGTATTATATCTGACCAGATAGTCAGGCCAGATATTTAACATACGGTATTTGAAAATGAATCTCCCAAATTACCATATAACAGGCATTATGCAAAGCTCTTCACATATACATTGTTATCTAGTTTAATCATCACAACAACCTTGTGAAATGGATACTGTTTTGTAGATGAAGAAATCTAGAGGCATGGCCCTGAAGCAAGGCCAGCAGAT
The DNA here is from genome assembly GCA_004027295.1 of Dolichotis patagonum. Lineage (NCBI taxonomy): Eukaryota > Metazoa > Chordata > Mammalia > Rodentia > Caviidae > Dolichotis > Dolichotis patagonum. The sequence continues at coordinate 40,082 of PVJX010005181.1, read as the reverse complement.
TGCTATAGCTGCTGGTTTCAAACAGGAGCCTAAAGAGAATTCTTTCAGTGGTCTGTTGGCCATTTCAGAACTTTGGAAATGTAATGGTCAATTCATCGGAAAGAAAAAGCAGGTGAGTGTGGCAGACTTTTGGCAGCCCAAAGGAGAGAGACCCTGCGCCTCGGGACCTGCACCATATGGTTAACTCGGGGTGCGGGGAGAACAAGGAGCTCCTCCCCTCTCTGGGGGGCAGCTGTGAGTGTGGCAGACTTTCAGTGGTCTGAAGGAGAGAGACCCTGGCGCCTCGGGACCATGTGATTGACTCGGGTTCGGGGAGAACAAGCTCCTCCCCTCTCTGGGGGGTGGCTGTGAGCCTGCCAGCCTGCGGCCTGAGCATCAAACATCTCATGTCGTCCTGTCCCCCATCCCGTGTCCCCCCTCCCTCTCCCCCCTGCCTAGCAAGTGGGAGCCAGTGAACTACACATCTTGTGAAAAGATTGGCTATGTTATTTAGTATGAACTCCCTGTGTGCAAAGATATGGACAACCATTTGGAAGAAAACGAGACAGTAGGACAGATAGTGAAGATCTCTGGTTGTCTAGCTTTGAAATTTATGCTTTCTTATGTTCCTTTCTGTTCTGTTTTGTTGTGTTTAACTTTACCCCCTTTAAAATAAAAAAAAGCATATAAAAAAAATCTAGAGGCTGGAGATTTAGCTCAGTGATGCCATGCCTCCCTGGCAAGTGTGAGGTCCTGAGTTTGAATTCCAATACCGAAATGTGTGTGTGTGTGTGTGTGTGTGTGTGCGTGTGTGTGTGTGTGTGTGTGTGTGTGTAACCCACAGAAGAAATATAACCTCAAAAGAATTGAATAACTTACCCAAGATTCTTAGCCAGGGCCAGGGATTTAGCTCAGCAGTATAAGCACCTACCTGAGGTTGTGAGTTCGATCCCCCATACCAAAAACGAAAAGATTCTTAGCCAGTGTCAGGACTGAGATTTGAACCCAAGCAGCCTTACTGCGAAGCCCCCACTTGAAGATACTCTGCTCTTTGGTATTCAGCATAAGAAATTTAACATCACCAGTGATGTGTTTGTCTGCTGGAGAGGTCTAAGTTTTCTAACAGAAACACAACAATATTTTTGATATTTATAATGTGTCAGCTCTATACTTTTGACTTTAATCAGCTTTTCTCTTTTACACTGGAAACAGTGTGTATCATAGTGAAATGAGAACTATACTGGCTTATTACAGAAAATGTAGTATTTATCTTTGCCAGGAGGGGAAAAAAGAATGTAATAGAGAGCTATATATGTTACAAGCTATGAATAGAAGTTAAGAAACTAAAAGGAATTAACAGCAACCAAGGATAGAAATCCAAACTGGGATCATCTGAAAAAGAAGAGGGAAAAAACAACAGCTAGCTTACCTAAAGGTTTGAGTCAAAGAATATTGTACTTGTCTTTTATAGAAGAGCACGTAATCTGAAGCAGATGTGCTAACAAATCTTTTGAAAGAGTAAATTGATTCTGTTACATTTAATTTAGTGTATTTGTCTGTGACATAGGAAAGCTGCAGGCCATACTGATGGAACTTACTGGAGAAATTCCTATATAAATATCTAGGGAGAGAATTGTGCCTGTAATGATTTGCTGAATACTTGTTTGGTAGCATAAGAGTTGTATGCTTGATGTGCACTATCCATTGATAGCACCATCAATTTGCATACTTTACCGAAGGAAGTGTGATGTAGAATATATCCATTGAATTACCAGCCAGGGCCTTGAGTAAAGTAGGCACAAGAACCTAAAAGGTCTTGCATAAGTGAGTAACTTACATTCACAACTTATTATATTTTAGGTAAATATCTGATATTTAAGATTTCAGTTTTCACTAGGTTGAGTTTTGTGTCCTAAACTAGATAGAAAGATAGTTATATTAATATTGAATATTTGGATCCTGTTACTAAACTGTTTACGTACTTTAATAGTTTTTATGTGATCTTTATTCAGTAAAGTTTTTGTTTGTTTTGTGGGGTTTTGTGTGTGCACACACATACAGATTCTACCAAAATCAATAATGCCTGCCATTGTATATAACCCAATAACCATGTTATGTTTTTATATGTAGTTAAATTGCACTTAATGATAAGTACTCAGATCTTTTATCAAAAGCCTTAAAATGGTCCATTTATTTCAATCAATTTTTGTTATGTGTTGCTGTTTTTCTTACCATTATTTTCCACCAAAATAAACGTTGATCACTTCACAATTGTAACTTCAGGAAATGGTATACTGCTATCAGTGATTGTGCAAAAAAATACTGGAACTCTTTGTTTAGTTTACCGCCAAAGTATATACCATATTTTGTTGAATATCATCAGTTTTGACAGAATCACCCCGGAAAAGTTTGGGAAAATAAATTACTGAGTGCCCATCTGCTGAGTAAATTATGTGGTACATTCATCTAGTACCATTTTAAATCAAAAGCAAGTGATGCTACAGAATAAGAAGACCATGTTCTTATGGTTCATAAACTCGACTCAGGATTCAGTACCAAAAATGGAGTTCTAAGATTTAGACAGAGAAAGCATTGTTGGAGTAAGATAAGGGATGATTTCATTACTTTTAAATTTTTTTATTAGTACATATTTGTGCTATTTAATGATTACATTTACCAGGGAGGATAATACATATAAGTACATATATGTATCTTAATATTTTTAAATTTCCCTTCCCCGTCTCTCCCATCTATAGATCACTTTTTCCTTCTTATTTGCAAAAGATCTATCCAGAATATGGGAGAATTTTATACCCATCTAAATTTCTAAATTCTGGTATAGTTATATATCGTAAAGCAAAATATTAACTGTCCTTTGGAAATTGTAATTAGGCTTAGTGTTTAGTTTCAGAGTTATAGGCACCCCAGAAGTGATTGTCTTTAAAAGTTATTACACAGGTTGCAGATAGTGTGACTAACATCCTTTAATAAGGCATTAACCCATGCATTTACTGAAACTCTTAGCATAACTTTTTTACCTAATTTAACATATACCTGTTAACTAGTAAAGCTAGATTTTACATATAAAGACTCATGTGCATAATTTTCCTAAAACATCAGACAAAAAGTTACATATTATCTCCTTTTGAGGAAATCTTTTTGGAGCTAGGCATGGTGGTTCATACCTGTAATCCCAGTACTCTGGGAGGCTGAGACAATAGGATTGAAGGTTCAAGCCCAGCCTGGGCAATTTAACAATTTAGTAAGATCCTATCTCAAAATAAAAAATTTTAAGAAGGGCTATGGTATAGTTCATTGTGAACAACTGAGACAAAAAATCTTTTGGCTAGGAAATAATTAAATGCTACAACTTTTAAAATGAAATGCTGCACTAAAAAAATACAGATGTGAAGGCCAGTTTTGTTGATTATCTACAAGATTTCTGGCCATATATTGTTAACAGTTCAGAAGTATAATTTTTAATCCCTACCTTGAAGAAGTCACAACCAATAGAAAATAAACAAATTAACAATCACAGTGTTGGGTATACTTTTTCTGTAAAGAGTTGATAGTGAGCCCAGGATTTAGCTCAGTGGCCTAAGTGCTTGCCTGGCAAGCCTGAGGTTGTGAGTTTGATTCCCAGTACCCCCCCCCACACACACACCAAAAGCTGGTAGTAAATCTGGTACGCCATATGATTTCAGTTGTACTCATTCAACTCTGCTGTTGTAACATGAAAGTAGCTGTAGACAGTTAAAATGAACAAATGAACATGGCTGTGTTTCAATCTACTTTATTTACAAAATAAGCACCAGCTCTTGGATGTCCTATAGTTTGCTGATGTCCCAATTCTGGTTATAGTGAGGTAAGACCTATGAAAGAGACATAACCATTAAGCTGTATACCCACAAGAAAAGGAGGACAGAGAAAATCTCGAGGAGGGCATTTGTAAACTCAATATGGAGGACAAAGTATTGACCTAGAAAAGTACTATAGAAAGTCCCTACTCAGAGTGTCCAGTAGAGGCTGAAATAAGATCCCAGTTTGTTAAGTGGGTACATTATGGAAAGGTATTCAAATTTTTTCCAATAGTGTCTTTCCAAATGGTATTAAAATTACAAAATTCTGTGACTTATTTTGCCGTTCTCAGATGTGTATCGCATGGCCAAATCACAGCCAACTGAGAATGGTAAATCCAGCCCCGGTAAAGCGTTAAAGGAACCAAGTTTAAAGGGAAAACAAAGACACTTTATTTGCACAAGAGGAAAGGAAAAGACAGAAAAGTATCCTGTGAGAGAGAGTAGAATAGGGGATCCAGAGCTGGAGAACCCAAGGTCCCTTTCTTCTTGGCTGCTTTTATAGGGGGCGGGGGGGGGGGATCAAGTGCCCCTCCTCTTACTTTGAATTTGTCATAATCTGATTGGTTCCCTGGACTGTACAGATGGATCCCAGGCCCCAGGACCTAACCCCCTTATGCCATTGTCTGTGTCTGCATGCATATTCTTAAATGAGTTTCATTTGATTTTCTTTGTCCTGTCAGAATCTTATCTTTAGAATTTATGGATCTGTTTAAAAAAAAAAAAAGGACTTTACATACAAGGTTGAGTTAGCAATTAAGTAAAGGGGCTAGTGTACTAAAATAGTGGTCCCAAAATGGGACATATGTACATCCCTTTTCATACATATAGTAGGTTTATAGATGTGTGTGTGTTTTTACGAGCTTTCTTAAATAAAAGCTTTCTTTTAAGTAACTGCCCTGTCTCCTTTGCATTTTGTTGGAGATGGATGAAGAGCAGCTGCCTTGATTTTGAGCAACTGGCTCTGCCTGAACTCTGCTTGTCCACAACCCCTCTTGTCTTGTTAATTGCTTTTAACTCTTTCCAAGTCAGAGTTAGCCAGAAAGCTCAATGAGGCCTTTCCCTGTTTACAACTTTACACAAGTGATTCCTTAGCATCCATAAATAAGAATTAAATTATGGTTTTTCATCTTAAAATGGAACCATCCCCCAAATTGTGCTGTCTCTAGAGAGAACACAATTTTCCCTCATGGTACTAGAGATTGAACCCAGGGTCTTTGCACTGAGATACATCCTCAGTCCTTTTTATTTTTTATTTTATTTTTGAGATAGGATTATGCTGAGTTGCCCAGACTGGGCTCAAAATTGTGATCCTCCTGTCTGAGCCTCCCAGAGTGCTGGGATTAAAAGTGTGTGCCACTGCGCCCAACTGAAAATCCAGGATTTTACTTCATTTGCGTCACTTTCCGAAATGTGAAATTATGCTAGACTATTCCTTGCTTACAAAGGGAATCTACCTGAAAAATGACCAGAATGCTAGCTCAGTATTATATATCTGAGTCTATGTTTTGAGTTTGTAATTTTTTCTGAAATAATTATATACAAAAAATGTATGTTGCAGGGTATGATGGTAAACACCTGTGGTCCCAGTTACTTGAGAAGCTAAGGCAGGAGGATTGCATGAGGCCAGGAGTTCAAGACCAGCCCGGGGAACATAGCAAGATGCCCATTTCAAAAATAAGAAGGAAAGAAGATGGGAGTTAGGAGGGAAAAGAGAAAGTACTTGTCATACACATAGGAGAATATACTTATTGACAGTATATAGTTGTATGATTTTTCATAAGATAAACACAGTGATGTTACCATGAGGCTATATTTTATTGTCCAACATTACTGATTCAAATCTCTTAAAATGTCTCTCTCAATTATTTTTTATCTCTGAAGTCTCAGTCAGTTCTTTGGTTTAAAATACTCAATGCTAATAATAATCTTGCTTGGGTGAAGGACAAGGTGGGCACTATGTGCTGCCCTCATGTTTCTGTTTAGGGCGTTATGGCATCCAGCTTGCTTTAAATGGCCACTGCAGCCTAGGCTTCTAATTTCTGCTTTTTATTCTGCAGTCATCCATTTCTCCATCTGGCAATCTCTCTCAAAGTAATGCTTTCAAAATGAAGGTAGCAATTCAGTGATCTTCAAATTAGTTTAGTAGGTTGGACTTGGGACCAGCATGTAAAAAGAGACTAAGAGAGGGACAAAGGGAAAGAGATAAAATATAACAGTGCATTGTAACCATTGTAAGGTTATATATTATTTTGTGAAACTTTTGATTTATGTTTTAATATATTTGTATGGTTAGTAGATCATGATGTAAAATTTATTTTTTACTGAGTCTTAAAAGTTTAGAAAACATTGCCATAAATTTAAAAAAACAATTTAAAAAGCCACTTAATATTAAAGTGCTATTAGTTGCTGTTCATAGACCTTGTTTAAACCAATGAAATGAAAATTTGTTTTTTTGTGAATGTCCCCCACCCCTCCACAGAAGTACAATCTCATTTTAAGTGTTCTCATTTTAAGGTGCTAGTATAATTCAAATACATTGCAATAAAAATATTATCCCTCATGAATGTAGATGCAGCAGTCCTTTATCAAATATTAACAAATTGAGTTCAGCAGTATATAAGAGGTATAATACAATTTGGGTCAGACAGTGTTTACTGGCCAATTTAAAAGTGGGGTTGGATTGGTATCAAAAGGCCAATTCAGTTCAATAAATAAGATCAAGTAAAGTAGAAAACTCATTTGATTATTCTTAACAAGTACAGAAAAGCATTTGATAAAATTAAATTCCCAGTCATTAAAAAAAAAAAAAAAAACAAGGGGCCAGGGATTTAACTCAGTGGCATAAGCACCTGCCTTGCAAATGCATGGTTGTGAGTTTGATTCCTGGTACAAAAAAACAAAACAAAACAAAACCCAGCAAACTAGTAAAGAAGAAACTTCCTGAGTTTGAGAAATGACAAATTTGAAAAACCCACAGATAACATTGCAAACAAAATACGGTAGTCTCTTGAACCACTTCTGTTTAACACTTTGTAGAATCCCGGCCAGATTTTAGCATGCAGTAATGCCAGAAAAAGAAACAAAAAGCATAAAGATTGTAAAGAATGATGTCTTCACATGAGATGATCATGTATATAAAAATGGTTAAAACTTAAAACCCTGACAATATCAACTGTTGACCATGATATGGAGCAACTAGAACTGTCAGCATTGTTGGATATGTGAAATGGTACAACCACTTTGGAAAGCACTATGTGTGCTTTTTATGATTAGACATGCACACAACTCATCATTTCTGGTCTTTGGTTTTTACCCGAGGGGAATGAAAATGTGACTACAGGAAGGTTTGTATCTGAGTGTTCATAGCAATTTTATTTATAATACTGTAGATCAGAATTAGAAATAACACAGATGTTCACCTGCAGCTGAATGGATAAACAAATTGAAATATACACTCAAACACTAACTAGACAAACTACTATTAAACACAAAGCATAAATAAACCTGATAACTTTGTACTGAGGAAAAGAAGCCTTATACGAGAGACTATATGTGTATTGTATGAGTTCATTTATAACAGAAAAAACTCTGGGGACAAAAAGCAAACCAGTGCTTGCTTATGTCTAGGATTAATGTTGCTTCAAAAGAATACAGTGTAACTTTTTGGAAGTTTAAACCTTATGTATCTTCACTTTGGTGGTATTTACTGGAGGTTTTTACACGTGTGGCATGAGATGTATTTCATCTGCAATGAATTGCAGTTCATTGTATTTTTTTATTTTAAAAAAACTCAGTAAAGTTTTTTTCAAAAGGAATATTTAGGGGCCAGGGGTTTAGTCAGCGGCGTAAGTGCCTGCTTGGCATACGCGAGGTCGTGAGTTCAATCTCCGGTACCAAAAAAAAAAAAGAAATATTTAGACTTCTAATTTTAAAACACATACATGTTGGAAAAAGTTCTTTGGATTAAAAAATTCCCTAGCAGGATATGCAATTCAAAACTACATTAAGAGTCCATCTCACTCTGATCAGAATGGCTATCATCAAAAATACAAAAAAACCCCACAAAAAACGATAAATGCTGATGAAGGTGGGAGGCCATAGTATGGAGAGTTCTCAAACACTAGAAATAGACCTGTCATTCCATCCAGTGCTACCATTCTTTGGTATAATCCTAGAACAATAGACATTAGCACCCTATAAGAGTCTTGCATCCCCATGTTTATTGTGGCACAATTCACAATAGCCAAAATATGGAACCAGCCTAAATGCATATCAACAAATGATTGGATCAATAAAATGTGATATAGCTAGCTAGATATTAGATAGATACACACAACAGAGTATTGTTCATCCGCAAAGAATGAAATTCTGTCATTTGCAAGAAAATGTATCTAAAGACTATCCTGTTGAGCAAAATAAACCATATACAGAAAGACAAATCTGCATGTTCTAATACATGGAATCTTAAAAAGATGACAAGCAAATAGGAAGATAAGAAGAGGGTAGAAGTGTAAGGGGTGATGGATATGAGCAAATTGTTCAGTTGTATTATTGCATGCCTGTAATCCTAGTATTCAAGAAGCTGAGGCAAGAGAATCACTAAGTTCAAGGCCAGCCTGGAATACATACCAAGACTCTGTCTCAACCCCCCCCCCAATCAGAATATAAATGGAGTATCTATTGGCAGATGTCATTAACTATAAACAGTCTTCTAACAACCTAAAACTGAATTTAGACTAAAGGATGTGTCTCCTAAACTGCCCTGTTCTTACAGTTTCATTAATGACTACCCACTGATGTTTTTTAAATTATATATTTAATTCTTTTTAAATTTTATTGGTACATTTTACATATATGTAACAGTCACATTCATCATAGAGAATTTATACCTGTACATGATACATTTTTCCCCACATCCCACCCTCCCTTTAATCCCTCCTATTCAATTTGTTCTTTAGTTGCAATTTTTATATCAACTAAGAATAAAACTAGATGAATATGTACTTATTATTGCTGTTCTTCATTCACCTATTTTCATCAGAGTAAAACTTAGTACAATTGGAGGATATTGGCATGAATTTCTCAGACAAAAAGGAAGATACCAGAGTGATGTCTTTTGGAATATGACTGCTTTTTTGCATGGTGGTTTGCTTCCACTTCCCAGGTTTTGAGAATGATAGGCAGTCAGAAGTTCTGCATGCCAAAAGCAGAAGATACTTGGGAATTTTTCCGTCATGAACTTTTAAGTTGAAGTTTATGATTGACTGGATTACAGTATAGAAAGTGGATGTCTTTAAAGTAAGTAGAGCTTGTAATACAAAAGAATGGAAGCTTCTACATGAAAATGTGTTTAAAGGAAAAACATTATCTCATTATCATTTATTTTGCTATAGGAAAACACCACCAAGCCAGTGAAACACAGAATGTGATTGCATCAGACAAAGCAGCAGAAATATCAGTTGTCCATGAACATGAGCACAGCCATGACCACACACAGCTGCATGCCTGCATCGGTGTGTCCCTTGTACTGGGCTTTGTTTTCATGTTGCTAGTGGACCAGATTGGCAGCTCCCACATGCATTCTACTGACGGTGAGTGGTTCCAAGGCCTTCTGGGCAGTGCAATAAATTTGCAATTTGGAAATATACAAGCAGTTGAATGATTCATACCATCAGTATCCTTATTTGAATGCTAAACTTCTTGTCCCCAGATGCTGTGGAACATTTTATTCAGTTGGTGGAGCTAATGAGCTGTGATATGACACAAGGAAGTGTTCATTGATTTATTACTGTACTGTAAAGCTGTAACATTTGCTTGAGAGTTCTTAACCTGTTTTGTGCACTGTAGGCAGTCTGAAGCCTATGGATCTTTTATTATGATACTGTTTTTAAATGCATAAAGCATAATATATAGAGTTGCAGAGAGAACTAGTTATGTCAAAATACAGTTACCACAGAGTTAGAACGAATTTATAATACAGTATTGGATATTGCTATGGTTTATATTCAGATCCCCCCCCCAAGCCTCATACAGTCATGGACCTAGTCACATCTAGCATTTGTGATTGATTCATTGTCTGGCGTTTGGATTGATGGTATGAGTGCTATACCCACCCAGGGCTGGAGCCAGCATACAGTGTAATGGCGGGAAAAAGGCTCTCTCTCTCGCAAAGTGCATGATTTTCTGTTTGTGATGGCCATGAATGGCTGCCCCACCACACCACTTTGCTGCTTGGAGCCAGCTAAGTATGGATTGGAACCCCCAAGAACTGTTAAGAAATAAACTTCTATTGCTTCACTTTGGGCATCAGGTATTTGTCTCAACAACAAGAGAAAAATAACTAAGGCAGAATTTGGTACTAGGAGTTGGGTCATTGTTGTAACTATATCTGACCATGTTATTCAACAGCCTTTGGAAATGGCTTGTGGGAAGAGTTGGGAAAGGCTTGGAGATGTTGCCTGAAAGAGTGGCATTGGAACAGCTTAGGCTGTTCTGTAGGGGAGATTCTGGTCAGAGCTTAGAAGACCAGACAGCTGATAGAAAGCCTGCTGGTAAAGATCGGGCTTGGGAGATTTCTGCTGGGAAGAAGGACTGCATGGTTGTTGGGCTCCATAGAATGTGTGTTATGGCTTGGCAGAAAGTTTCTCTACATTTTGCTTGTGTCCAGAGACTTTGCCTGAGACTGAGATTAAGGCTGATGGACTGATTAATCTGGCAGAAAAAATTTCAAAGCAGTCAAATGTTGAGGCAGTGGCATGGCTATTGTTGGGGGCTTTTAACCAGATTTATGTTGCAAATCAAGAACAAAGAGCCCAGCAGGATGATTCAAAACATTATTAGTTTGACCAGAAAGCTACGGATTGTAAAGATAGAGTTGAGACCTTAATTGCTGAGAAGGAACAGAAAAATTTTAAAAAAATGGCCTGGGAGCATCCTGGGAAGCAGTGGGTCTCCACCTTTTACAGCCTCAAAACTGCAAAAGGGATAGACTTTTGCAGAGGAGAAAGCTGCTGAACACCATGTTCCAGAGTGGCAATGGAGGCCACAGGAGGTTCCAAAATGGCGGCAGCCGTATCACATTCCAAAATGATGATGGCATAGAGACTGTTCCTCACAGTCAGGTTCAGAGAGCTCAGCAATCCAGCCGCTCAACGCTTATGGCCAAGAGAGAAGAAAACCTGGCTACTGCTCCAGCTGACAGTGGACCTCAGCAGCATCCACATGGCACCAGTTTTAAGCAAATGGAAAATGCAAGAGTTCTGAGGTTAAGGCAGCTTCCATCCCGATTTCAGAAGGCCTGGGAGGCCAAGCAGTGTGCCCCTGAGTGGACATTAAGTAAAGCTGTGAGTGAGAAACCAAAGATGCAGTGGGGTCCCTAGAAATTTGAAAAAACCAGGAATGTGGATTGCCTAAGGAAAGCTGCAAAAATTGAGCAGAGGGGGCTTAAAAAGCTGCAGGAGCTAAAATCCCCAGAAGTGCCTTGGGAGTGGAATCACCAAGACTTTGGAGCTTGCAGCCAGATTGCTTCAGATGCTGAGCATGGAACTCCAGGACTTAATGTTTGCTCTGCTGAATTTTGGACTTGCTTTGGTTCCAATGCTTTGTAATGTTTATCTTGTTGAAAGTGTTTAACTTTATTTTTATTTGTACAGGAGTTTGCAGCTAAGAGTTTGCCTGTATCTCAGAGGAGGCTTGGGACTTGGACTTTTCAGCAACGCTGAAATTGTTAAGACTGTGGCAACTCTTGGAAATGGACTAAATGTCTTTTGTATAAAGGATGTGCATGAGTCTTTGGGGGCCAGGGGAGGAATGTTTGTATTCAGATCTCCCCCTGCCCAAGACTCATGCAATCATGGACACGGCTAAATCTAGCGTTTGTGATTGGTTCATTGTCTAGCGCTCACACTGATGGTATGAGTGCTATACCTGCCTAGCGGTGGAGCCATCATGCAGTGTAACAGCTGGGGGAAAAGGCTATCTTTCTCTCTTTTGTGCAGTTCATACTTTTCTGTTTGTGGTGGCCATGAATGGCTGCCCCACCACGCCACTTTGCTGCTTGGAGCCAGCTGAGTATAGACTGAAATCCCCAAGAACTGTAAGAAATAAACTTTCCATTGCTTCACTTTGGGTGTCAGGTATTTTGTCTCAACAATGACAGAAAAGTAACAAAGACAGATTTTTTTTTTATCAATACGTTAAATATGAGACATTTTTTTAAAGAGAAAAAACAGAAAAAAACAAAAAATAAGAGACAACAACCACAACAACAAAATCTCAAACCAATAACAATATAGGCTTTCAAAACAAGATGATAGGAATTTAACAATGGTTGTTATATTGCATATTGTTATCTTCAAAAGAGTTACTTAGATTACCAAATATAGACATGTAGTTAATCAGATAATTTGCTTAAATCCTAAGCAAATCAGTTAAATTTTGTATTTCAGGACATTGATATGATAGCTAGCTATTGTTGCTTAGCTTAACGATACATCATAGGGTGATCTTTCACACAGCAACATATGTGTCAAGTTAAGCATCCAGTTGATTTTTGATCTTATATTATGGTTACTAGTGTGGAATAACTTGGTTCACAGAGGTATTTTCTTAAAACGTACTTCACATTCTTTTCAAGGAAAGATAAGCTTCTCTTAAGGACAAGTAGAATTTGCCAGGGCTTTTCAAATTTAACTCAATAACTTTTTTGTGTTACGATTAATGAATTCGCCTTTGGCCAAGTCAGCATCTTTGATACAGCCTATATTAAATAAATAGATTCTGATGCCTAATTCAGTTTTGACACTATGATGAAGGAAATAAATTTAAGAGTTTGAGAACTTTTCTAAGGATTTATAGGTATCTTTTTTTTTGGCAGGGTCGGGGAACAGTTGAGACAGGGTTTTGCTGTGTAGTTCAGGATGGCCTTGATCTCATTATGTAGTCCAGGCTGGCCTCAAATTTGCAGTGATCCTTTGGCCTCAGCCTCGCAAGTGCTGGGATAAATATCTCTTTTCATGTATGTCAACCAAGAATTTTGTAGACAGTAAATACTGGGAGGCAACATAGATAGCTTGGTCTCCAGCAGGAGATACCGTCTTCCACTTTGCTGGCAGAATGACTGTTAGGTAAAGTTTGCTTGGAAGTTGCCCAGCTGTTGCCTGAGAGTCTGTAGACAGGAAACGATAATAATGCAATGGGGCAGCAAGTCTAAAAGTCCTTAATGTAAAGTAGTGATGAATAAAAACAATAAATCTAAGATATTTACGACTGTAAAATTTTCTGATTTCTGTTGGCAATAAAGTATTTTAATATCAATGTGGTTTATTGTCTTCATAATTCAAGAAAATACTTTCAATTACTTCTTAGTAAAAAAGATAGCTTAGAAGCAAAACTTAGAACTTTATTGACATCCCCTGAATTCTACTCTTGTTTTCTTTGGACCCCAGGTTAATGATAATTGGTCTACAGAAAAATCTGGAAAAGCAGGCAAAAGATTGAACAGATTATTTAACAATAAGATATAAAAATGGCTCTTAGTCATATGAATGTTCATTTCAAATAAAAGGAATGCATATCAAAATTACATTGAGATACCACTTCACACTTCTCAGGCAGAAATTCATAGATTTAACTACACTCAGTAAAGCTATAGTAAAGCACTCTGATATATAGGTGGAAATGCAAAATGATATAATACCTGTGGAGAGGAATTTGGCAGTATCTAGCAAAATTGCATATGTGTTTATTCTTCAACCCCAAAGTTCTATTTTTAGTTTACTCTGATAATACAGCTCCAGTAGGAAAATACTTATACAAACGATTATTCAATGCTGCATTTTTTTATCATTGTAAAATAACAAACTACTTAAATGTCCAGTCATGGCTATCAGTTGAATATACAAGTAATGGAGTACGTCCTGTATAACTGTGAAAAATAAAATACTCAGCTATCTATAACTGATGGGGAGATTTCCAGGGGATTTTTTAAATGAAAAGAACTCTAATTTGTTCTAATTTATCAAAGTTGTTTATAGACTATTCTAAGTCTTTTTTATTTTTACAGAAATGTAAGAATCAATGTTAATCTATATGAAAAATGATGTTGACAGTTTGATTTTAAAAAGTGGAAAACAGAAATATCTAGGGATAAGTTTAGTGAGATATGAGAAAAATGCAAAGAGAAACACCTAAACAGTAGTCACAGACTTTGAAGAAGTAGAGAGCTATACCATCTTTTTGAATGAGAGAGCTTAAAACTCTCAAGATAACAGTTCTTTCCAAATTACTGTATACATTTTTGTAAAACCCCAGTCAGAATCCCAACTCAGGATGAAGGTCTTGTAAAATCAATCAGCATGATTTAAAAATCCATCTAAATATATAAATGCAAGAAAATTGCCAACCTTGAAAGAACAGTAGCGTAACATGGGCAACTTGCTTTTATTTAGATATTTGCTTTTATTTATTTTCCATTGTACATGTTTGCAGTACATAATATTTATATTCCTTGTGTAGGGTTGGTACATGTACATAACACATCGTAATTCATTTTTTCATCCCTGTTCCCCTCTCTCCATCTCTTGATCCTCTTCTCAGTTGAGAAAGAGCTATCTCTGTACTCTACATCTTTTATTTTGCTCTTTATTCCTATTTCAGGTTTATCATATAAGAGAAACTGCAATAAAAAAATGCATTGGTCACCTAGCAGATACTGTTTAGTATTAAAAAGAAGGACAAATAAGAAACACATATATTTGCATGTCTTTACAAAAATAAAACATAAGGATCAGCTAGGAAACAGAGATGTTAGTTACCTTTGCACAGTGGGGTGAAGGATATGAGAGAACAGAAGGATTGTAGGAGGACATGAATGTGCTTTTGATACATTTTTGGCTTTTGGAAACTAATATTCCACAGGTTCAAAAATAGAATGAGGGGCTAGGGATTTAGCTCAGTGGCTTAAGCACCTGCCTGGCAAGCGTGAGGTTGTGAGTTCGATCCCCGGTACCAAAAAAAAAAAAAGAGTTGGGGATTTACCTTAGTGATAGAGCACTTCCTAGCATGTGCTTACCCTAGGTTCAGTCTCCAGTACTGCAAAGAAACATAATGAAACCAACAAGGATGGGCAGCTAACTGAACCAGATAAAATGTGTTTCAATAGATAACACAATTGCATGGCTTTTTTTTGAAAAATTAATTCAGGTAACTTATGGATGTAATATTTGACTGTAAACCTGTAGTCTTGAAGAGTTGGGAGAGAACCATGAACAAATTCTGGAATTCTAATAAGTTTTGCTTTTTGTAATGGTATCAACAAACTAATTCTAAAACTATTTTAGAAGTATTATTGGATTGCACAAAAGAGTAAATTGTTAATATTGGTGGAACCGGAGTACTTGGTGTGGAAGAAGGAATGCACAAATGTGGAATGGAGGAAGTTAAGAAAGAAACCCTATAGGAATGGATTGGAATTAGAGGTGTTAGATTCGTGAGTTCTGAAAAGTGTGTATGTATCTCTTAGCTCTGTCTGTAGACAGAATGTAGAAGTAAGACACCTGTAGTGGATTGATAACTGGTGGTCAATTTAAACACTCATCTGAACTGAATCAGTGTGGTGCTGAGTGTGGATGGCCCACGTGAGGACTGTTGACAGCATAAAAAGGAGACCTGGAGAAGAGTTGCAATGTTCTAAGTGTTGTTGTTTGGAGCCATTGTTCTCCTGGAGAAGCTTGTCATGCTGGCTCCCCTGGTATGGACTCAGCTATTACCATCAGAGGAGCTTGGGACCTTGTTGTTGAGAATGGCTGTGGTTCACTTGGGAAGAATTTTGGTCCTTATTTTGAGCATTACTTCCTGGCTCCAGAGGGGAAGATTTGTACTGTTTAGTCTCCAGAAGTTTGTCATGCTGGCTTCCTGATATGTACTAAACTGTTCCGTCATTGGAGGAGGTTGGGACCTCATTGTTGCTGAGGATGGCTGTGGTACTTTTCTAAGGAGCCCTGGTTCTTATTTTGAATGTTACTTCTTGGCTCCAGTACAGAACCCTCAGCCTGCTGGCACAGATCGTTTACTATTGGGGACCTGGCCAAGATCCCCAATGACTGTACAGCAAAGACTTAAATAAATGAGACAGGTGGTATGATTTTAGGGCTCCGGGAGGATCAAAACCTTCTGAGTTTGAGACTCTGGGGGCTAAGACAAGGATTGTCTCTGGGTGGCCCATATTTATTTAGTTTTCAAACAAGGGGTTAGAGTGGAAAACACAGGAAACTGAGCAGGATCCTGGGAGTGGTTCAAGGACTTTTTCAAGTAACAGATTATGTTAATTTAGGAAAAGTATCTTAGGAGAAAGTCTCCAGGTTGACTTTCACTACAGAAGTGAAATGCTTGCAGGTACAGTCTCTCATCTTGTTAATTGGGGTTGGCCAGGTGTCCTCAGCCATGGCCTTATCTTGCCCTTTGAGGCATTTGTTTGTTCTGAGGTCAGCCATGCCCCCAGCCCTGCCCTGTTCAGTTTCCAGCTTCAATGGCTCCCAACACTTCACCCCACTAGCACAGATTGTCTGGCTTCCGCCGCTGACCTTTGGGCCTTCCCAGATCCATGAAATAGACTTACATGAGTCATTGTTGTGAGCTGTAGGTTTTCAGCTGAACTCATACAGGTTATTGCCATGGGATCCAGGTCCTTGGGCATATTTTCTAGGTCTTTAGTGTTGTGGATAGACTTCTTACACTCTCTCTGTGTTTGACTCCTTTGGTAATCAATATGAATAATACTATAAATTGTGTGTCCTGTATGCATGTAATTGTTCTTGCAATCCCTGACTACAACACCACTCAATAACACAAGTGTATCTGTGTTCGTTAGAAAAATGGCTGATTCAGGGTAGGTGGGTGAGCTTGAAACATTTGTGGTTATTTAAGAAAAGGGGCAAGGAGATATGAACATATCACAGGACATAGGAACCAGTTTAAAAGGGCTTACACTGGCCAAACAGCGGACAATTTGATGACCAAAATAAAGAACAAAATAATGAAGCATAAGCCATTGAAAAAATAGAAATCAATGAACTCATCCACATGGTAGATAAATAGATAGATTACAAAAGAAGGAAAAGAAAACACTTGCACATACTAAGATGCTGAATTTCAGCTGATTTTGCAGAGGGTACTGGGATTAGGAAAATTAACATTTTGGGCAACCCTCATAGCAAAGGTTGGCTGAAGCTTGTCATCAATGAATGGTAAATCTATGGAGTAAATTGTGATATACTCACTAGTTACAAGGGGAAAATACATAAATGAAATCAACAAGACTTTTACCAGATGATCAGGGTAATGGCCCTAGTTTTCTACTTTAGAGTAACTATATAAATTCTGGACAAAATTTTTAAAACTACAACCTAAGGAGTATAATCTGAAGCAGGCAAATTCTGAGAGTCAATACTTGGAACAGGGTAATTTCTTCCTTTTACTACTTTTAGCAGGTAGTACCCTATGAAGCATCTAAAATTCTGATAGAAAACTCAATGTTTCTAGCCTGAAGAACTAGAGGATAGAATTCAGAACAGCCACAGCACTAAAAAGGAGAAACAGAGTTTGCAATTGAAATGAAACAAAAACTTTTAGAGGAATAGAACAGAATCCAGAGTATTCATGAGACAACATTAACAATGTTCAGTATCTGATCAGAATTATTTCCATCAGTAAGCAGATGTATATCCTGTACTTTTTACTAGTCTAGATTGGGGATGTAGCTCAGCGGCACAGCATCTGCCTGGCAAGAGCAAGATCATGAATTCGAGCCCCAGTACCTCCCCCACAATTTACTAGTCTGTACTTTGATTATGTAACATGATATTCTTTCTCTTAGGAAGTATACATTGCATTCCTACTGTCTTTATCTTGCAAAAAAACACTGCAAGAAATAAAAGCTAGGGCCACTAATCACTCTAAGATAACTATTTCAGTGGTCAATAGAGAATAAGTCAATTGCCCTATGTGACAAGCTTGCTTTGGTCTTTATACATAACACAGCCTTATGGCAGTTTAAGCAGCAACTTAATCAAAATTAATGACATAAAATAGTTTTTATAAATCTATAGGAAAAGACTATTTTAGCATACATTTAATAGACACATTTTACTTTTTTCCCTCAGTACTAGAGATTCTACCCAAGGCCTTCACATTAGGCTACATCTCAGCCCTCTTTTCTTTTTAATTTTGTGACAGTGTCTCACTGAGTTGCCCAGGCCAGGCTTGACCTTGTGATCCTCCTGCCTTAGCCTTCCAGAGTGCTGGGATGACAGGCATGTGCTACCATGCCTGGTTACTAATATTTAATAATGCATAAAACTGCAGAGAATATATAAAACGATGTTTTGTTTTGTTTTGTTTTGTTGTGTTGTGTTTTGTTTTGTTTGTGCCAGGAATCAAACTTAGGACCTTGTGCTTTCCAGGCAGGTGCTTATGTCACTAAGATATATCCCTAGCCCAATTTTTTTTGTTGCAGTGTTTTTAAAGGATAGAAAAACTCATTAATAGAAAGCAACATGTTTCTTTACACATGTACTTCCATGTAAACCCTTCTTTCTGTCTGCTAGGTTCCTCAAGATTAAACCCTTGCAATGCATTTGACCGATGTCTACCTATCATTTCACCTGGAATTTTGATGTCTGTCTTTCAACAATGTATTGTTTAGACATTATTTCCTTGCTTGTATGTTTCCTATAATACTAGTTACATCTTTATGCGACACAGATAAAGACTTCTATCTGCTAGTAAAAACATACTGAACAACTGTGGGGTTCTTGGTGCTATTCCACATTCTGTGAGACATCCTAAAAAGAAGGAAAGTAATAGGAAACACCTTCTTTATCAGTTATAATCAGTATGGGGACATAAGACATATTTAAGTGAAAATGACTTTCTGTGTCTCCATGGGATACAGGAGAACTTTGAAGTAGAATGTGGATGCAGGCACCTAGAATTGAGGTCAATGCCAGGGCCTCGTTTTTTTAGCTAGAATTAATCTTTTATCCTTTTGTTTTGCTGTTTGTTTGTTTTTCAGTTTTTGAGACAGGGCTTCACTATATAGTTCAGGCTGACCTTGAACTCCCTGTATAGTACAGGCTGGCTTCAAACTCATGCCTCAGCCTCCTGAGAGCTGGGATTACAGGTATGTGCCACTATGCCTGGCTTTTTTATCTTTTCTTTAGGAAGGTGATCTTAAAATTAGACTTTGAACAATGTCTAGATTTTGAATTAGCCAACTAAAAGATTTAAGACATGTCAAGAATTGGGGGTGAATCCAAGAATCTTGGAGATGGCTGGCTGAGCTCAAAACCTAGAACTGCTACCAGCTCCATCTAGCAGATCCCAGCTTGGCTCAGACCTACAAAAACTGCTTGGGCAAGGGCAAGTCTGGTCTCAGAGCAGCCTGCTGAGATTATCCACTACCCTGCCAAAAAGCTACTGCTGGCTTGCTGGGAGACATCTGCACAGACCAGGACTCTGTCTCTACATATTGTGTACTAGTGAAACCAGAGAGAACCCTGAAAGTGGACTTTTCTTTTTTCTTTTCTTTTCTTTTCTCTCTTTCTTTCTCTTTCTCTTTCTCTTTCTCTTTCTCTTTCTCTTTCATTCTTTGATCTTGTTTTTGTATGAGTACGAATGTGGTTCATAGCCTCTTTGTGGTTGTGGTTCTGTTGTGTTCTTCCTTTTATCTTTTCCATCTCTCTTTTCCTTCAGTCTTCTGTACCAGTTTCCCCAAGTTGGCATGATCTGCCTTTGTCTTCCAACCTTGCTTCTAATCTCTACCTCTTCTCCCATTCTCTATTTTCTCCTTAATCTTTTTTTTTTTTTTTTTTTTTGGTACCGGGGATCAAACTCACTACCTTGTGCTTGCAAGGCAGGTGCTTATGCCGCTGAGCTGAATCCCCAGCCCCTTCCTCAATCCATTTTAAATTCTAACCCCTGAGGGCAAAATTAACTTGTATACTGCATATAATTTTCTGGTTTGTTTTAGATTTTGTTACATAACCACAAATCTAGTTCATAGAGTTAAAAGTGGCAAATTAAGTGTAAACTCAGTTTCTCATTTGCTAAGATGTGTTTGATGCTACTGGTTCCACTATAGCCAAAATTGACATAATTGTTCTAAATAGCTGTTGGCCCTGCTATTCCATGACTGAAATTGACTAAGAGTCACAGAAAATACTTTGGCATAGTGTCAGAGAAACAGGGACTAGGTCAAACAAGCAACAACTTATCATCTCCAACACACTGAAGAGGTAAGGTCTTCCAACAGACTCAAAACTCAAAAACCAGCGTTACCTGGAAGATACCTCAGAGAAGTAGCCAACATCTAGGGATGCTTAATGCTAACAATACAGCAGCCCACCATAGGCAGTTTACAAGCGTCACCCCAGGAATTAAAGGAAAGAAAGAAAGAAAAAAATGAGAACACACTTAAACAAACTGCAACCCCGGACATCAAGTTCACCAAAGGCAAAGCCAGGGGGCAATGAGGTGGGACATTCCAAAACTCCCTACCTGGTTTCCCTGAAGTGGTAACAACAAAGTAATTGAATGAGGCTCTGGAAAAAATGAAATCAGAAATAATCTCTCAGATAACTACAGAGATTACCACAATACACACCATGCTTAGTGACATTAGAGCAGACACAAAAAAATAGACAAGCTTAAGAAAATTACGGAAAATCAGCATAGGAAAGAAATGGAATCCATAAAGCAGATTCAAGCTGATATCCAGGAGAATAAAAATTCCACTGAAAGTATTTGAAGCAGATTAGGTCAGTGTGAGGACAGCAACCAGATATTGAAGACAAGCCTGTAGTTAGCAGGAAAGAAGGAAACAAGGAAACAAGGAAAAGAAAGATTTCTCAAAACTAGCAAGGGACCATGAAAAATCAATCCAGTAGCTCTTAGATGAGACAAAGAATAATAATTTAAGTTTGATTGGAGTCAGTGAAAAAGTAGAAGATACCACTAATAATATTAAAAAGTGTTCACAGATGTTACAGCAGAAAACTTTCCTGGTAGAGAAAAAGAATTTGACATACAAATAAGTAAGGCATATAGTACTTCAATTAGCCATGATCAAAAAAATTCTACAACCAGGCATATCATAGTCAGGATCACAGAAATTCAACACAAGAATAGAATGTTAAAAACTATTAGGAAAAGAAACAAATCACTTATATAGAAAGACCCATCAGAATCACAGTTGACTTCTCAACACAAACTCTCAACTCAAGGAGAGTGTACAGTGAAATATTCAAAGTCTAAAAGAAACAACAAACCCAGATTGTTGTACCCCACAAAATTATCTTTCAAAACTGATGGAGAAGCCAGATGTGCTGGCACACATCTGTAATCGCAGCACTCAAGAGGCTGGGGCAGGAGGATCCTTGGAAGTTTGTGACCAGTCTGGGCTACAACCTGAACTTTTGTCTCAAAGAGACAAAAAACAAAACAAAACCTGATGGAGAAATAAGATACTTTCATGACAAAGAACATCTGAGGAAATTTATAATCACCAAACTAGCACTCCAGAATGTTGTGAAAGACATTCTAGAAAGAGATAATAAGGACACAGCTCCATGAACCCCAACAGAAGGAATCCACCAGACAAGGCAATGCAAACAATTAGAGGGGTAAAAACGCAGGGAACTGACAACAGGAAAATAACATGGCAAGGATAAGACAATATATATCAGTTATAACCATCAACATTAATGGTCTCAATTCACCAATCAAAAGACACAGACTGGCAGAATGGATCAAGAAGCAAGATCCAACAATCTGCTGCTTACAAGAAACACATTTAATGCAAAAAGAAATTCATAGGCTGAAAATAGGATGGACTACAATACTCTCTGTGACAGAAACCCAGAAAAAGCAGAGGTAGCTATTCTGTTTGCAGACAAAGTTAATTTCAAGCCCAGACTGATTAACAGAGCTAAAGAAGGCTACCACATCCTCATAAAGGGAACAATCCAAGAGGAAGAAATAATAATCATAAGTAGATATGCAACAAATACCAGTGCACTGAATTATATAAAACAAATAGTGATGGACATGAAAAATCAAAGAAGCTGTAATACAGTTGTATTGTGAGATCTCAATACCCCATTGTCACAAAAAGATAACTAGCCAAAAATTAATAATGAAATATTAGAACTGAATCTAACTTTTGAAGAAATAGACAGTAGATGTCTACAAAGTGTTCCACCCTACAGCAGAATACACATTCTTCTCAGCTACACAGAGGATGTTCTTCAAAACAGACCATATACTGGCTCATAGAACATGCTTAAGTAAATGCAAAGGAACTGAAATTATCCCATGCATACTATCAGATCACAGTGCAATGAAATTGGTAATCCATGACAAAAGAAACTACAAGAACTTCATAAACACATGGAAATAGTGCCCTGCTGAACAACTAGTGGGTCGCAGATGAAATTAAAGAAGAAATTAGACAATTTTTACAATTGAATGAAAACAACAGTACAACATACCAGAATTTATGGGACACAATAAAAGCAGTATTAAAAGGAGAATTTATAGCAGTAAATACCCATATCAGGAAAACAGAGCAAGTGCATATAAACAACTTATTGTTGAACCTCAAACGTCTAGAAAAAGAAGAGCAGGTTAAGCCAAAAGCTTGTATGAGAAGAGAAATGATAAAGATCAGAGCAGAAATTAATGCATTGGGAACTAAAAAAAATAATACAAAGAATCAGGGAATCAAAGAGTTGATTCTTTGAAAGATTAAAAAAATTGACAAACCCTTAGCCAACCTTACCCCAAAAAAGGAAAGAAAAGACTCAAATATGTGCAATTAGGAATGGAAAGAGTGAAATCGCAAAGACCCTGAAGAAATCCAGAAGATCATCTATACTTACTTTGAAAACTTGTACTCTTAAGATGAAAAATACAGAAGAAATGGACAGATTCCTAGATACATATGAACTACAAAAGCTGAATCAAGAAGATATAAAAATCCTTAATAACTCAATTTCAATCATTGAAATTAAAGATGTAACTAAAAATCTATCAACAAAGAAAAGTCCAGGCCCTGACCCATTCACTGCTGAATTCTACAAGAAATTTAGAGAAGACCTAACCATTATTTCTCAAACTCTTCAATGAAATTGAACGGGAAGCAATACTCCCAGATTCATTCCTGGAAGCAAGCATTACGCTGATACCAAAACCAGAAAAGACACCAGCTAAAGAAAGAGAATTACAGGCCAGTGTCTCTAAATGAACATTGATACAAAAATGCTCAATAAGATAACTGGCAAGCAGACTGCAGCAAATCGTCAAGAAGATTATACACCATGATCAAGTGGGACTCATCCCAGAGATGCAAGGATGGTTCAACATCCATAAATGTAATACACCATATTAACAGAGCCAAAGGCAAAAATCACATGATCATCTCAATAGATGCAGAAAAAGCTTTTGACAAAGTCCAGCACCCATTCGTGATTAAAAAAAGCTTCCAAAAATCAGAATAGATGGTCCTTATCTCAATCTGATAAAACCAACAGCCAACATCGTACAAAACTGAAAGCTTTCTCTCTAAAATCAGGAACAAGTCAAAGATGTCCACTGTCTCCACTCTTATTCAACACAGTCCTGGGAAGCTTAACCGGAGCAATTAGACAAGAGAAAGAATAAAAGGAATAAAGATAAGAAAGGAAGAAGTTAAACTATTGTTATTGGCAAATGACATCATACTCTCTACATAGAAGACCCCAAAAACCACTAAAAAACTGGTAGATTTAAAAAACAAATTCAGTAGCATAGCTGGATACAAAATCAGCACTTAAAAATCAATAACATTCCTGCACATGAATAGCAAACTCACTGAGAGAGCAATCAGAGAAACAGCATCTTTCACAATAGCATCTAAAAAGTGAAATACTTAGGAATCAATCTTAATGAAGGATATAAAAGACCTCTACATTGAAAACTGCAGTACTCTAATAAAGGAGATTGATGAGGATATTAGAATATGGAGAGACATCCTGTGCTCCTGGTAGGAAGAACCAATATAGTGAAAATTGCCTTACTTCCAAAACTGTTATATTGATTGCTTGCAATCCCATTAAAATTTCAATAGCATGTCTTACAGAATAGAGAAGATCCTAAAATTCATCTGGAACTAGAAGAGACCTAGAATAGCAAAAGCAATCCTGAGCAACAAATATAAGACGGAGCATCACAATCTCTGATTTGAAATTATACTAGAAAGCTACTGTGATAAAAAAAAAAGTGTGGAAGTGGCAAAAAAAAAAAAAAAAGACCAAAGATCAGTGAAACATATTAGAAAATGTAGAAACAACTCCAGATATACTAAGCCACCTTGTCTTTGATAAAGGTGTCAAACATATTCATTGGAAGAAACATAACCTGTTTAATATATGGTGCTGGAAAAACTGGCTCTCCACATGCTGAAGATTAAAGTTGGACACATATTTTTCACCATGCACTAAACTAAATTCTGAGTGGATCAAAGATATAAATATTAAAACAGAAACATTAAATCTGTTGGAAGACAAAGTAGGTAAAACTCTTTAAGACTGGTGCAGTCAAAGATTTTATGAACAAAACCCCATTTGCACAAGAACTGTCAAAAAAAATCAGCAACTGGGATCTCGTCTTACTAAAAAGCTTTTGCACAGCAAGAGAAACCAACAGAATGAAGCGGCATCCCACAATGTGGGAGAAAATGTTTGCTAGCTGTTCTTAAACAAAGGATTACTGTCAAGAACATACAAAGAACTAAAAAAAAAAAAAAAAAAAAAAATCATCTTCCCAGATTTAAAGACCCAATCTAAACATGGGCATCTGAGTTGAGTATACACTTCTCAGATGAAGAAATACAAACAGCAAATAAAATGTGTGAAAAAAATGTTCAAGATCACTGGTCATTCAAGAGATGCAAATTAAAACAACACTGAGATTCCACCTCACCCCAGAAAGAGGGACTCTTATCAGGACATCAACTAATCAAAAATGCTAGAGAGGCTGTGGGGAAAAAGGAGCACTTCTCCATCATTGGGAGTATAGACTGGTACAACCATTGTGGAAATCAGTGTGGAGATTCCTCAAAAAACTAGCATTGGAGGTCCTATTTGATCCAGCTATTCCTCTTCTGGGTATCTTCCCAGAAGAATTAAAAACATCATACCTCAGTGATATATGCACACCCATTTTCATAGCAGCACAATTTGTAATAGCTAGATCTTGGAAACAACCTAAATGCCCATCAAGTGAGGAATGGATAAAAAAGATGGGGTACTTTTCTACAATGGAGTACCACTCAGCCATAAAGAAAGACAAATTTAAGACTTGTATAGGTAAATGGATTTAACTTGAGACCATACTGATCAGCACAATAAATCAGACCTGCATGTATAAACCTTGTATTGTCTCACTAGTGTGAGAAGCTGAAACTATGTGTATGTGTATGTATGTATGTATGTATGTATGTATGTATGTATAATGTGTGTGTGTATACATATGTACATATACATATATAATTATAGGTAAGATAGTTATAATACTGATTTCTCTGAGTTCATTGAAGAGAAAGGTTTGTGCTGGTACTGATCAGACAATTGAATGCAGATGTCTTGTGCTGTGGGTGACTGATTTGGGGATGTCAGTATGCAAGGTTGATGTACCATGTTGTCCTCTGATTGTTGTGTTTTGAAATTTTTTTTCCTCTTTAAAATGGATTTGAAAAAAAGAATTAGTGAGATTTAGTGGAAGGAGGAAAAGAATGTTTTGTTATTCTGGTCTAGGTAGGGATTTAACTGGTCTAGATGGTGAGAAATACTGTGGCACTAGTTGATAATGGTGAGGGTCTATCTTGGAGAACAGTTCAGACAGTTTGAAAAGTAGCAAATTTTTAACTAGTCAATGGATACAACAGACAGGTGTTATTTTCAAAAGGTGACGCTACTGTGAGATGTTATTCGATCAGGCGGAGATGAAAAAGATGGGAAAACCAGTGGGAGCCTATTGCAAATTTAGGTTTGAGTTAGGATGGTGACAATAAAATGAAGAAGGGCAAATGTGACAGAGATGCTAGAATGAAGATCAAATTTAGGAGAGTAGAGAAGAGGAAGGACTGCTATGAGGAAGGACTAACAGTTATGAGGTGTGGTGGAAATATGTGGTGATTGTTTAAATTTTAAAATGCATTATAGTAAAAGACACATTGCCATCAATCTCCCTCAAGATACTCTCCCTGGTTTTAGATACACTTAATCTCATCTTTCTTGCCAATTTCTGAGGCAGTTCTGGAAGTCCCCTTTCATAAGTATCTTTATGAAGTGTGATAAATACAGGGAATGCTGCTGCCAAATGCCATCTAATGGAACGGCTGGCTCGTAAAAACTTTGCAGTGTGCCCTCATTCACCTTATTCGCCAGATCTGGCATTGCTTGACCTTTTAAAAAGGATCTTCCCCAAAGTCAAAATGACCATGAAAAGTAAACATTTTGAATCAGTTCAGGACATTGAGGCAGCCAGGACAGCACAACTAAAGATATTCATGAAACAGGACTTCAGAACTGCTTCTGAAAGTAGCCAGAATGATGGTGTAATTGTGTTTAAGCTGGGGGGTGGGTGTTATGAAAGAGATTAGTGGCAATGTGACTTTTACTACAATTTTTAAAAATAAATGCTCACCATAGTTTTCAGTCACACTTCAGATGGGTCAGGGAAGAAGCAATCAAGACCCTAGAGCACTTTCCACAGGGTATGGAGAGTTAAGGAGTGTGAGGAGGTGAGGTGGGTAGAGCTCACTCATTCCAGGGGGTTGCTGATCAAGAGAAGCCCTGGAAAAGGGAAAACTCCCTTCTATCCAGTCTTTAGGGTAAGGGAAACTCCTAAGTGTTTGAAGCAGAAAGAAAAAAGACAGTAGTGAGAGAAGTAATCATCTCCCACTTGAAGAGATTTCAAAACCTACATCTAGCCAGAAATGGTGGTGCACGTCTGTAATCCGAGCACCTGGGAGGCTAAAATAGGAAGATCTTTGTGAGTTCAAGGCCAGCCTGAATCACAAATCGAGACCCTGTCCCAGAAAGCAACAACAACAATTTCCCATGAGTTTCTGTCTCATACACACTTTCTTTGTCATTCTCCCCACAGATCCAGAAACAGCAAGGCCTAGCGGCTCCAAAATCACTACCACGCTGGGTCTGGTTGTCCACGCTGCAGGTAGGGATGGGTTTTCCTTCCCATACTCGGGAAAGCTGAGTGTTCCCTGAGACCTTCCATGCAGAACAATTTGGGCTGACCTTTGGGAAAGGTGCTTAGTATTTGTGCCAGGTTTATGAGCTGAGAATGGTTTAAAAAGGTTGTATTAGAACACAGCCATGCCCACATGTTTATGTATTATCTATGGCTGCTTTTGGAGGCCAAATGACCCACAAAGCCTCAAGTATTTCTTGGGCCTGGCTGTTTAGTAGTTTATTGACCTCTGCCCAAGTCTCATCAGGAAAAGATCCCTGTCACTTTTGTACAGAATAACTCTGGCACCGTGTCTACCCACAGTCTCAGGGAGAGAGGGACGTAGATTGCAAAAGTGCCAGCCTTGCTAACGGGACACACTTCAGAGCCACAACCCAAACCTGGTAACAAAGGAGGGCACTGAGAGGTGACAGGGTGTTATCCAGAAATTTCTGGTATGACATTCCTTCCTATTAAAATTCCCTCATTCAGCCAGTATGCTTTTTAAGGGTAAATCAGAAAGGTCAAGACCTAGTGTCTTTATCAGTAAGATGTAGAGATGCTGCCTTTGAAATTCTTTGGCATTTCTGTTATTACAGTTTAACTGTCTAATCAGTGAATTTTTGAGCTTCATACTTTTTCCATTAACAGCAACAAAAATAAATGGCATACTGTATACTATGGGCCAGGCACTAAGCTCTTCACATAATCTCTCATTTAATCCTCATCAAAACCCAGAGAAAGCTGTGCTTCATTGAACCCATTTTACAGATGTGAAGACTAAAGTTCAGAAAGGTTAAGTAACCTCAGAATCACACCCAGCTCTACCAGACTCTAAGGCACCCCGTGCCCACAACCACTACATTGCTATTGTTGTTTAAGCATCTTATGTTCTGTTGTTTCCAAATTTAGCTGATGGTGTTGCTTTGGGAGCAGCAGCTTCTACTTCGCAGACTAGTGTCCAGCTAATTGTGTTTGTGGCAATAATGCTACATAAGGTAAGCTAAGATTTAATATGGAATATATTCATGCTTAAAATTTCTCTTGATCTTTAATGATTTTTTATGGAAAGAGAATTTTTTACCCATTCATTTTGGAGAATTATATAGATCATTTATAGTGATTTTTTCACTACTATTTTCTTAGAATTCTGAGGGGATTTTTTTTTTTGTGATCATATACACAAACTGTTAAATTCTCTAGATTTCTACATCTTGTGAAGTTTTTTTCATAAGTATTTCTCTCTTCTTGACACTCTCTTTCCTACCATTCAAGAAACATTCACTTATATGAAATAGATCTCTTCTTAACTTAGAACATTAATTTCTAAAAGGCAGAGGGCTTGGTCTTCGTGCTGTGTCTGGGGTTTTGCTATGAGACTTGATAGTCAATGATGTTACTTCATGTGGGAGCACGCCATATTTGGAGAGTGATAACAAGGGGTAAATGTTCATTTCCAGGCCCCGGCAGCTTTTGGGCTGGTTTCCTTCTTAATGCATGCTGGCCTGGAGCGGAATCGAATCAGAAAGCACTTGCTGGTCTTTGCACTGGCAGCACCAGTTATGTCCATGGTGACATACTTAGGACTAAGTAAGGTAAGTCGGACCATCCCAAGCTTATCTAGACATGTGTCCAGTTCCTTTGTGGCCTGCTGGAACTTCAGAGTCTCTTATGTTACATATTCCAATGGAATTACTTTACTAAACTAAAGATCAAAACAGAAGTAAAACCTGTACAAGGGAAATGTCTTAATCCCAAATCAGTCCTTGATAAATTAAACATTTCCTTATTTATTTAATTTGAAGTCCAAGCATATTTATTTATATAAATACATGATACAACTTCAGGATGTAACAGGCTGGGGATTTAGCTCAGTGGTATAAGCACCTGCCTGGCAAGTACGAGATCATCAGTTCGATCCCCGGTACCAGGGGATGGGGGAGAACTTCAAGATGTAAAATAATGTATTACTTACACTTAACCAGCCATGCTTATTTTATTTGTAGCAGAGTAGGAGTGAGCAGAGTGGTTGTGTTCAACTAAAACTCCAATTTCTTGCACTTCCAGCTCTCATACCGCCTGTAGTAACTATCTAGTTCTTATCACTGAGCAGGGCTTCAGACATCTGTCAGTTGTCAGCTCAGCACCTGTGCTTTGTCCCTTTTCCAACCTGGACCTTCCCATGCCTTAGAATTCTGTTTATCTGGGCTACAGTTTTCCCAGTGTTACCTGAATGTCAGCTGCCAGGCTATCAGAGGAAAATTTTAAACCAAACTGACTCAGGCCTAGTTCAGAGGAACTGCTCTCCCCTACACCCTCCTCGAAGGCCATTGATTCATCAGTACACTCTACAGGTGTTCCTCGTTTAATGACACACCTTACCAGTTTATCTTCAGCAATTCTTTCAGCTGAAAACCGAGTCATGCTGTTCAGTTCTTGCATCCCACATTTGTACTTAATGACACAGGAATGTGAGCAGCAGTGCAACCGTGGAGTGACCGCTTCTACAGCATAGTACTATAGTTTTTGCTGATTGTACTGTTCTGTCATACATTACAGTACTCTACTACATGTAAGAGTTACGCAAAGTCATCAAGTTGGAATTTCCTTTGACCATTTCTTCTGAATAGTGTAATGTATATACTATATACAATCCCTCTTTTAGTGACCAATTCACTTAAAAACCTGGTTAAGGAATGGGACTCAGTCATTAAATGAGGAGTGTTTGTATAGTAAAACCTGTATTTAAAGATATACAGTGCTAAGCTGCTGTTACTCAAGGCTTTGCTGCTCTTGATTGCTAATAAATGAGTAGTTACAAACACCTTTCCATTCTGCTGAACAATCTTCTTTCAGGGACTCTTGATTAACTGATCAATGTAAGTTTTAGAATTTTTTATAGGAAGGTACTAATAATTCTTAGGCATAGAGTTTTATGCTGCATTAGTGGCTAGTGCTTAAACTTTTAATTAATCACCTAGTCCATAGATCTACTTTTTAAATAGAAAAGGCTGAAATTATTTGAAAATTAACACATCAGATCCTTCTACACTCTGTGAGGGTAATGTCTACATCTTCATTACTGTTGCGTGTCAAGTATCTGGCCTACAGCCTGGGCTTAGAGAATATTTGTTAAATATTAGTAGAATAAATTAATTAATAAATTAATATCTGAAATATTGTTAGTTCCATCTCAAAAATAATACTGGCAAACTGGTCAACCAGCACTTAAAGATTTTTTTCAGACAGCAATTATAGTGAATATAGTTGATGGTACTGTTTATTTCAAATCTGATATATAAATTTTAAATATTCTTACCACAAAAATGCCAAATATTTGAGATAATGCATGTGTTAATTGGCTTGGTTTAATTATTCCAGATTGTATTCATAAATCATATCATTTTATACCCTATAAGTATATATAATTATAAACTGTTAATTTTCAGTAATTTTTAAAAAAACAATTATGTATATCACTAATCGTCTTAAATTGGAAGCACCCCATAAAGAACACAGACTACTCAGATCTCAGGATGTGTCTGGTGTCCCAGACCACACCAGGATTTCCTACTGAGGGTTTTTTTAACGGGGACTTCTTCCTGACTCCAGCCTTTACTTAATTTTTCCTCTTTCTCTCTTTTTATTAACAGAGCAGTAAAGAAGCCCTTTCAGAAGTCAATGCCACTGGAATGGCCATGCTTTTCTCTGCTGGGACATTTATTTATGTTGCCACCGTACATGTGCTCCCTGAGGTGGGCGGAATGGGGCACAGCCACAAGCCTGACAGCGCTGGAGGGAGAGGCCTCAGCCGCCTGGAGGTGGCAGCCTTGGTTCTGGGCTGCCTCATCCCGCTAATCCTGTCAATAGGACACCAGCATTAAACGTCCGGGCCCCAGCCTCAGCCCATGGCCTCTTGCCACGCAGTGAGAACAGCCGGCACCTGTCGGCCACTCACTCCCTCAGTCTCTGTCTCGCCTTGCCCATCTCCAGCTGTATCCCCAGAGTCTGGAGGGAGCTGAGAGTCGGTCCTGGAGTGATGGACAAGGGTATAGCATAGGAGCAACGCATGGTGACTAGGTAGAGGCTTGTGCTGTTGTTTAAAGGGCCCTTGACACATTGAGTTTTGATGTTTCTCTTAACCCTATTCTCAGGGAAGATGGAATTTAGTTTTAAGGAAAAGTAGGAAGTTCATACAATGAAATAGTCATTATAAACACACAGTGTTCTGTAAGTAAACTAAATCTCTTAGACGCTCTGCCACTTTACCCCTTGATTTTTGACATGGTTCTCACCATGTAAGATTGGTACTTTTACATCAGTGCCACACACCTTAATAGAAGGTCATAGCACCCACTCAGATGCTGAAAGTCATTGCAATTAATTTGCAGCTACAGCAAGGGAAAGAAGGGCTGGACACCTTGAAAACTGACTTATGCTCAAAGGAGATATCCGTTGAAAAGGGACATCTAGAGAGACTTCAATGCTTCCTTCGCATGTGTCTCTAAATAGAGCCTGCCATCCCATCCTGGGGGCAGCAGTGGGACTAGCTTCGGAAGAGGTGAGTGCTCTTTTGGAGCATTTCGTTCTAGTTTCCTTTGCAAAGTACTTGCCTCCAGCACATTCTTAAGAGGAACCAAGTTCTAGTAGATGTGGGCTGAGGCTTTCCTCCGGGAGCTGTCTGATCACAGAGTATCTTTGGAAATGAAGGCAGGCTAAATTTTAAGTAAATCTGGATAGTTACTGACATCTTTGTAGCCACCTTATTTAGAAGACTACCAAAATCTTTTATTTTTTCCTCGAGTATTTCTTTTATCAGGTCAGCGGTCCTTCTGGCTAAGCGCTTGTCCAGCGTGGGAGCATTATGCTTGCTCACATAAACACCCACAGCATGAAGAAAGTCTAGCTGTGTCATAAGAGAGAAGTGTCTGCCCAGTAGCTTAAAGCCTCTCAGAATCATGTCTTATGTAGTCATCTTTCCCATGGTTATCTCCTAACTTTTCCCTCTGGCCTGCCGTACATTTTGCTGCTCACTGTTGGTGGCACTATTCATATTTGTGTGAGATGAATGCTTATGAGAACAACCACTTCTTGAATTGTGATGATGAATATTGTCTCTGTTCTTTATTGCCTTCAAAGAAGTTACTTTTGTGTCAAATGCAGCTTTGTTAAGTTCTCAAAACATCACCTCCTTGTGTGTGCATTGACATACTCTCTAATATTCTGATAATTTAAACAGTCAAGGCAGCAAAAGTATTTAACAAACTAAGGTAATTTTTCCATGTTTGCCAAAACCTGTATAAATCCTGTTTTGTCAAATAAGTGTATAATACTGTAATCTTAATTTATTTTGATTTTCTGTACCATTTCAAAGCACATTTTTTACATTAAGCGGGAACCAAGACTAGTTTCTTCAGGGCAGTGGATTTGATTGTTTGTCAAATGTGTCATGTAATGCATAAACCAGCATGCCTGTTATTTCTTTTTCCCCCCCTAGATTTGTCACTATGTCAGCAGCACAATTAAACTTGTGTGCCCTCTGCTGGTTGCAATGAAGAACAGAGCATAAATAGGATACAGCTGACCGGGATTTAGCTCAGTGGCTTAAGTGCAGTTTGTATAGTAGCTGGCAACCATTGCACATAACGTTAAAACTAAGGAAATGCCCAGTAGGGAAAGTCTGAGCCGCTCTCCTGATTAGAAGGTAACAGCGGACTCATAGGAGGTTTCAGGTATCCCCTTGCCCTTCAAAGTATGGTTGCCTAGATTCTTTCCAGAAACTTCCTTTGTCAAATGAATAGATTTTTTGTGTCTGATTTGGTTTTGACAGAAAATTGTATCATCTTGTTGGGTGCAGAAATTTGTTGTGCTGGCCAAAGCCTCTTTTCAGTAGTGCCTTGCCATCACACTTAAAAGTTTGGCTAGAATATCTTGTTGGATAGGGCCTTGAACTCTGGAAAAGATTGAACCATCAGACTTCCAAATTTGCCTTCGCCTCTGGACCTCAATATTAACCAGCTCTCAGAAGACTTGGGCTTTCCCAGTCTTAAAGCTGCGGCCTCGGGAACTGCTTGTTCCTCCCTGGTCAGCAGGCAAAAATAGCCATAGATCTCACAGGGCTCAACTGCATCTTCAGGCAGCAGGGAACCATGTAGCAGGAGCCTCTACTAAGGAAGAGTTTGCTCCACGTTGGGCAAGGTCTCAGGAGAGGCCATCTCAGTGTTCACCTCCGCACATTTCGGTTCTGTGTTTCTCTTGTTTAAAACTGCTCCTTAGCTGTGGATGCCTTAATGCTGTAACACATTTGAGAACATTAACAATACTTACATTGCTGCCATGACTACTGGAATTATTGGCTACCAAAGAGATGCAATTGACGATGAAAAGTGTGGTCCATCCTTCTTCACAACCAAAGTCAACCTTTATTGCAATTTGAGTCCTTTTCCTTGGTAGGCATAGACTTTCTTCAGATTCGAAATGCTCTCTGAAATGCCAGATTAAGTTGATAAATACTACTGACCTATTTCCCCCTACTTGTTCTCCAGTTAGTTGTTTCTCAGTTCTCATATCAGCAAAGCAGGGATGTTCCAGGTTTTATTCAGTTTTTCTATGCATCCTGTTGCCAGATTTTATCTGTGTCTTTCTTTTTTTTTTTTTTTGGCATAGGTTCTGTACTGGAATGTAAAGAGTTGAAAATGGTACTACCTACAGAGGCTGCATTCTCTCCCACTCTTTACCTCTTTATTTCCCAGCTCAAAACAGCCCAGTCACCCTGCTCCAGTATTTTGAATCATTAGAGGAAAAAAAGGAACTGTTTTGTGGTGTCATTTCTTATAGAAAGGAAAAAATGTAATTATGTTTTTACCAGCCTACTTCTCAGTGTCACTGCCTGGTTTTTTTCTTTTTCAAGGATTAGAACTAGGAGGACACACCAGCATCGGAGTGTGTTAAGCCCCCGACACAGATGGTAGCTAGGTACCAGGAACTGTATGCCAACAGCACAAGCCCCAAAGATTGTGCCTGCCTCTTGGGCCCAGAGCCCTGTGGGAGCCTGAGAATCACAACCACTTCTTCCCAAACTGCTGCAGTGCAAAGCAAGACCATCGTTGTTCAAGAGAGGACCCTTCTTTGTTTCAGAAGTGTTTTGCTCAGAACAGAACTGTGTACATCATCCATAGAGCGCAACTGGAGATGCTATGGAATTAAAGCCAATGATGTAACCGCTCTGTACCTGAGACATCTTAACTCACCTCAGGAGACCTGAAGGAGATTTGTCATTTTGGGAAAGAACTGGCCAACTATTTAGGAATCCTCTAGATAAATTCGCCTAACACAGCTGCTTAACACACGGATACTGGCTTTGATCTGTGTCAGGTGGTGTCTTCCCCCAAGCTGGGAGTTTTCATGGGATGATAACTCCGCACTTCCCCTGGTTTGGTGGCCTGTACAGTGGTTTTAAATGTCCCCTTTTTTGGATCCTCTGTATACATGAAATCATTCCATAGATGGCTGCCTTATAATTTTGTCTCTTTCCATTTTAATTGTGAATGGTTTAAAAGAATTGCTGTTTTCTGTTTTATGATATTAAATTTTTATTAGTGCCTACCCTATGTGAATGGCTCATTACTTATCTCTTGGCAGTGTTTCTCTCTGATAGCTAGAATTGACTCACATTTAAAATTCAAAAAAGTATTGAGAAGCTGTGAAGGATGGTGGAGAGGTACCAACTACATGTACATCCTTTAACCAAGGGAAGAGAGAAAATTAGGGACTATACCAGCTGCATCCAGAAATACAAATTCATTGACACTTTTTTTTTTTTTTTTGCTTTGCTATTATAGATAGCAAGTATGATTTGTGAAGGTAGCTCTCTACCTCCAACAAGGAGAGGCAGGCAGCAGCTGCCAGTCAGGGATTCATTTCAAAAGACAGAGTCATTCTGTGTGCATAGAGACACTCTGAGCAACTGACTCTAGAAATGAAGATTAAAATAGAAGTGTAACTTGTGAAATTGGTCATTGCTTCCCTCCTTCTGTAGACTTTATTGCCATGATGGGGTTTTTTTTTTTGTTTGATTTTGTTGTAAGACAGGTTCTTGCTATGTAGTTCAGGCTGGCCTTGAACTCGAAACAATCCTCTTGTCTCAGCCTCCCAAGTGCTGGGATTATAGGGATGCTGTGTGGCTTATTTTTTTAAAGTATAAATATATGCTATATATAGCAGTATATCATTGAAATATATTATTTGAGTCAGTTGCGCACACGTCTGTGTTACCAGCTACTTGAGAGGCTGAGGCAGGAGGATCACAAATTAGAAGCCATAGGCCAGGTGTGGTGGTGCACGCCTGTGATCCAAGCACTTTATAGGCTGAAGCAGAAGGGACACAGAGTTCAAAGCCATCTTGGGCTATACAGTGAATTCAAGCCATGGCAAAACTGTCCCCCCCCAAAAAAAAAATTACTTGAACAAGTTAGAAGCCAGGCTGGGCAACTTAGGGAAACTATCTCAAAAAGACAAAACACTTTTAATCTCATTCAGAGATAATCACTGACATTTGGCATAGTTTCTTCTGTTTTTTCTAGACTTGAAAATGTAGAGAAATCATCTTTTGCATATTTGCAGTGTGTCTACAGAAGTAATGGTGAGGGTGAAGGGCTGAGAGTGTGGCTTAGCAGTGGCACATGTGTGAGACCCTGTGTTCTGTCCCAGGACCAAAAAAAAATTGTTATTAGATCCCATTAGTTGCGCTGGTCCTCCATATGCATTACATGTGCTAGAGTGACTGTGCCCCAGGTGTCCCATGTGTCTGACACCTCATGAAGAGGAGCAGCCTCGGGAACGTAATATTTATGATCCCTACCATCTCTACGGGAGTCTCCTCTGCCTTGAGCAGTGGGCCTTGAAATCTTCAGAAGCAGCATTATGCCCTGTCACACTGCTGAGCGAGAGAAAGGGAGTGTACATAATCAAGACAGCCAACAATCTTTTTGTGTTCTTGTAAGCCAGCACTTCACCACATTGTCATTTTTATGTATATATATGTTGTCCCTTTGTCCAGAGTGATCTTTCACAGCCTCCTCACCTCCTTCAGGTCTTGATCCAGTTTGGTCTTTGCTACCCAAAGCTCTCCTTTGGCTTCCCCAGAGAAGCCATGGGCTGGCTCCATCTAGAGGTTCCCAGTGTCAGGATGAGGTAGAACTGAGTACAAGTCCGAAGGAGGTCATGGAGCTGAGTTCAAGCTGGCAGGAGGCACGTAGAATATTGCAGGCTGAACAGGTTGAACTGCCAGAAACCAGCCTGAATTTCAGTGGAAGTAAAGGTGCAGGCTTGCTGGGATTACCCACTATCCCACTGCAAATCTATGGCTGGCTTGCTAGGCTTAATCAACCCAGATCTGGACTCTGTCTGCCCATTCGGCTTAACAGTGACAGCAGAGACATGCTCTGAGGTGGACAATTTTTTTTCTTTTTATTTTTTGCTCTTTTTTCCTTGATTGTTCGTTCTTATTTTTACATGAGTGTGAACATTGTTTCCAGTTTCTTGTTGTCATTGTTCTTATATCTTCTTTCTCATTCTCTGCCGTCTTCACCAGTTTCCCAAAGTTCACATAATCTTTGCTCTCCAGCTTTGCTTCTAATCTTTCTCTTCTTCTATTTCTCTGTTTTCCTCAACACCTATTAAAATTTCTTCCACTGAGGATAAAATTGCCATATTGAGAACATATTTACCATATACAATTTTCTGGTTTGTTTTAGATTTTGTTAGATAACCACCAATATAGTTCATATGGTTAAATGTGGAAAATTAATTTTTATCACAGTTTGTCATTTTCTAGGCTATGTTTGATGCTGTTGTTACTGCTGACTGTACTACATAATTGTTTTAATCAGTTATTCTTCCTGGTATGCCAAGACTGAGATTACAAAAAGAGTCATAACAATACTATAGGCCAGTACCAAACAACCAGGGGCTAGACCAAATAGGCAGCAACTTCTCATCCCCAATAAATTGAAGAGGTATGATCTTGCAACAGACTCAAAGCTCAAAAGCAAGCTATGCCTGGAAGAAATTTCTGAGAAGTAGTCATTTCCTAAGGGTTCTAAATACTAGCAATAAAGCTACTCACCATAAGCAATTTACAAGCAACAATCCTGGAATTGAAAGAAAGAAAAGAAAAGAAAAGAAAAAAGAAAAGAAAAGAAGAAAGAAAGAAAGAAAAGAAAGAAAGTGAGAAGACACAGAGTAAGATGTTACCCCCAAACTTTCAGCTCACCAGAGGAAAAGCCAAGGGGCAATAAAGTGGAACAATTCAAAAGCCACCCACCTGGACTCTGAAGTGGTAATTTTGGAAGTAACAACAGATAAATGAGGTTCTAGCAAAAAAATCAAATCAGAAATAATTTCTCAGATAACTACAGAGATGGTGACTGTAGTGGATTGGTAACTGGTGGTCAACTTGTAATATCAGCTGAACTGAAACAGTATGGTACTGAGTGGATGGCTGTGGCCAGTATAAAAATAAGTGCGGAGGAAGAGAGTAGCATTGTGGATTCTCCTAAACGTTGTTGTTTGGAGCTGATGGTTCTCCTGGAGGAGCTTGTCATACTGCCTTCCCTGATAGGAATGTGGATGTTACCATTGGAGGAGCTTGGGACCTTGTTGTCAGTGAGGATGGCTGTGGTACTTTTTGGAGAAGCCCTGGTCCTTATTTTGAGCACTGCTCCTTGGCTCCAGTACAGAACCCTCAACCTACTGGCACAGTTCCTTCACCCCACTGGCATAGACTTTCTAGCTTCCCTCATTGACTTTTGGGCCTTTCCAGCACAGATCTGTGAAAGAGACTTGCATGAGTCATTGTTGAGGGCTGTGCTGTAGGCCTCCCATTGGACTTGTAGGGGGCGTTTTCATGGGCTCTAGGTTTTCAGCTGAACTCATGCAGGTTATTGCCATGGGATCCAGACCCTTTAGTGTGTGGACAGATTTTCTGTATTTTCTTTGTATTTGATTCCTTGGGTAACCATTATAGATGATACTATAAATTACATGTCCTGTATGTAATTAGTTTTCTTGCAGTCCCCTGACTACAGCAGTGACCATAATGCAAAGACATGGTTAGTTACTCTAGAGCAGTTACAGATTAAAAAAAAAAAAAAAAAAGAGCTTAGGAAAATGATGGAAACCATGAATACTCACCATAGAAAGAAATAGAGTCCATGAAACAGATTCAAACATACGCAGGAGATTAAAAATTTCATTGAAAGTATATGCAGCAGAATGAACTGATGTGTGGGCAGAATATCATATAGAGGACAGGATTGTGGTTAGTGATCACAAAAAGAAATTTCTTAAAAACGGCAAAGAACCATGAGAAATCAATCCAGCAGATGCTAGATGATGGAAATAAAAACATAAGATTGATCAGGGCCAATGAAACAGCAGGAGATAGCACAAACACAAAAAACCTGTTCACAGAAGTAATGGCAGAAAACTTTCCAAGCAGGGAAAAAGAATTTGACATGCAGATAGAGAACTCCAATTAGTCATGTTAAAAAAAAATAAATCAAGGTGTATATTAGTCAAGATTCCAGAAATTCAAAATAAGAATAGAATATTAAAAGCTGTTAGAGAAAAGAAACAAGTCACCTATAAAGGAAAGCCCATCAGACTCACAGCACACTTCTCAATACAAACCCTCAAGTCAAGTGGAGCGTGGAGTGAAGTATTTCAAGCCCTAAAAGAAAACAACCTCCAAACCAAATTGACAAACCATGCAAAATTATCTTCCAAAATTGATATACAAATAAAGTATTTCCATGACAATAACTGAAGAAATTCATGACCACCAAAGTGGCACTCCAAAATGTTCTAAAGAACATTCTAGCTTTCTAGAGATAATGAGGACTACAACATGAAGCCCAACAGAATGAATCCACCACGCAAAGCAAGTATGAGAACCAACAACATTTTTAAAAATGATGAGGATAAGTTTTTTTTTTAATTTTTAAAGAGAAACAAAACAAAACAAAGGGTAGCAACAATACAGTATTCCAAGGAAAAAAGGAAAAGAACAACAACAAAAAAACCTAAAAAAATTATTGCTTGACAAATTACATACTGACTTCTTGGAAATAGTTGTTCAATTTACAAAGTTAAAACATGTAAAGTAGACATTCAAACAGTGAGACTGTCAACAGTTCTCCACAATCTGACAAAAACAGCGATACGGTCATCCATCTTACCCATGTAAATATACATGTAATTATATCAGAAGGGTAAAATTAAACACAATAAAACAGAACAAAGCGGATCACAAGAAAGCAATGTAAGAGACATAAATTTCAAAACTAGACAATCGGAGATATTCACTCTCTATCATATTGACTCTTGTTTTGCTTCAAATAGTTGTCCATATTGTCACATACAGGGAATTCACATGAAACAACCTTGTATGGAATTGATCTGAGCAGGATGAGGAGGGCATTTCAAGTCTTCAAGACCAGACATTAGGGAAGCCAAGAATGGCTGTCATAGTGTCTCTCATTCTTCTCAAAACAGCTGTCCATACCTTAATATGTGTTGAACTTAAGGCAAAGCAAGCTAAGATCACTTTGAATGAAAAGTGATAGTTTTGCTGGACTTCACATCATGACATTATGGAATCAGCACTGGGTACTGTAATGTCTCTTTTTCTTAAAAGTAGTTGTTCATTTCAACATGTGTTATATAGTTGGTTCTCGTAAACTATTTATAAGCTCTACACATGCATGAGTCTCTACACGTATATCTATCATTTCTATATTAGCAGGAAAAACAAAACAGAGCAAGATAAAACAAAACAATTCCTAGAAAAGCATGAGGCAGAAAAGTCACATAAAACCACAATACAAGGTGATCTACAATGGTTACCATGGTGTCTCAGCAGTGTATAACAACATTAATAAAAACGAAGCATTGGAGATA